>JASCZW010003906.1:0-119415 GCA_034211315.2 Aedes japonicus
TAAACCAGCGTTTGATCATTTTCTTTTTTTCGTTGTATTTTCTGGGGGTAAATGTAAAAAAAAAAAGTGATAGAAAAAAAAAAAAGTAAAAAAAAAAAAAGAAAAAAAAAAAAAAAAAAAAAAAAAAAAAAAAAAAAAAAAGAAAAGGAATGCAATGTTGCAAGCAACATCATATGGTAAAGAAAAGTGATATAGTTAGAAAACGCAATAAAGAAAAGGTAAGTAAAAAGAGAAAAAAACATAGATGCAGCATGTGGTGTGTGCGCGGCAGGTGTGAAGGTATAGTGCGCACACACTAATATTATATTAAAATAGCATACACTGTTGTTATATATAGCATATTACGGCATTATTACAGTTGTTATACATACGCGTGTGTGGCGGCACAAAAAAGAAGAAGGACAAAAAAAAATTAGCAAATAGCAGAACCCGTACAAGAGTGCGCTTGTAGTAAGTAAAAGTACATAATATGTGCGTGAAAGAAAAGAAAAAAAATTTAAAAAAAAAAAAAAAAAAAAAAAAAAAAAAAAAAAAAAAGGAATGTTTTTTTTTTTTTTTTTTTTTTGTTTTTTTACAATCAAAAAATGTGTAAAATAAATGCATATAAAGAAAGGCATATATAACGCAAAAGATATGTATATAATGAGAAAATATGTAAAAAAAAAAAAAAATAAAAAAAAAAGAAAAAAAAAAAAATATGTGTGTGTGTGTAAACGATCCATCTTCAACATGTAATAAACAAATCTCTTATTAAAGCTTGTTTGTATGGTTTGTGGAAGAAAATTGTGAAAAATATATAATTCTTTGGAAAATTCAATCTTTTTACACTAAAATGAAAAGAGTGGGAGTTGAGGTTTTTTAGCTTAACATGTTTTATATTTCCAATTCATTTGTCTTACATACTAATTTTAACATTTTAAGTGTTTCAGCCCATTGGGCTCTTCAGCTTTGTTTAATTTTAAATTTTCTGTGTTTGGAGTGTTTAGTGCGCTGCGTGTTTTACATTCAATTTTCAGTTCAGCCCTTGGGGCATTGATAGTTTTAAAATTTGATAACCTACCTAATCTTACAACTAAAAACTACAATTTGAAAATCCTAGGGGTGGGGAACCAGATTCCGTATGATTCTGGTGATCCGATGTCAGGCAGCGTGCTCCTGTACCGATTGGATAGACTCTACTAAAGCGATCGTCGAGCATTTTTTATCTCGGCCAGACGGTGGACTCCGCCGATGCAGCCTGTCCTCGGAGGGGTACCATGACCGTCCTGGCGGAACTTGTTTTGGTAACATCGCTGGAAGTTTTCCAGGTGATGTGTTTTTGGCGCAATCTCTCCCAGATTGGCATTGCCGTACTCGATGACCGGAAGTATGATTTGCTTGTAGACAGCAAGCTTGTTTTTCAGGGACAATGTAGACCTTCCGTTGATCAGCGTAAGTACATGTAGCGCCAACATGAGCGTTACACTTCGTGACAGCCTTTGTCAACCTGATCCCTGAAATAAGCCTTGTTCGGTTCTATGAGTGACGCCAAGATATGGTACAGCCGATTCGGTCCATTCCACCGTTGTGTTGTCTAGGTTTATTTTACAATCCTCAGGCGGGACAATGTCTGGGAGAGTTGGAGTGCGGAAAGTTATGGATGACCTGGGTTTTTCGCCGCGTTGATACAAATCTTCCATTCAGTGAAGTATTCTGACAGAACATTCAGGCTTCGCTGCAGTCTCTCGCGGCAAGCGCGCTCTTATTACCCTACCATTGTGGACGACTGCGGTATCATCGGCGAACAACGACAGAGATCCATTTTCAGGAGCGGGGGTATATCCGAGGTGAAATAGGATTGAACAGAAGTGACCCAATATACTTCCCGGGAACACCGGCAGAGATCTCCTGACTACCGGAAACTGCACCGTGCAAACGGAAACACGGAATGTCCTGTCCGACAGATAATTTTTAATTATCTCACCAGATAGATGGGAAGATTGTACGCTGAGCTTGTACACCAGGCCATCATGCCACATGCATCGACATGGCCTTCTGATATCGAGAAGGGCCGACATGGATGATTTCGAGTACAGTACTTGTTCCGGCCTGAGGATGTTCACTGACTCGATTAAGCTGGTGGACTAGTCGAGCTGACCACGTCGGAAGCCGAAACTGCTCGTCCAAGCAGGATGTTCAGCTCGTCGGCAGATGAAAGACGCGACGGTGGATCGCTTTCAAACAGCTTAGATAGATCCTGAGAGAAGGCTGATGGGCCCGTAGCCTTCTGGGAACATGAAAGCGATCTTTCCCAGGTTTCCGGATGGGTATGACTTTGGCCGACTTCCAGCACGATGGGAAGTAGCTGCCGGGATGGCAGTGCATTGCTAAACACCACTCGCCAGATGGGTTGCAGAACTCGGGGCCCAGCTGCTTGGAGCTCCAAGTTCAGCGATGTTGTCGAAACCTGGGGCCTTCAAAGTGTTCTTTGAGCGTCTTGATATAAGCCAACAACCCGTCAGCTGAGGTCTCCAACTCCCTCGGCAGAAGTCGTTAGGACTTAGGTCGATGTTAGTAGCCAGGCGCGCTAACGGCAGCTTCGTGTGGACTGACGATGTTTTGACCCAGATTGTGGGAGCTGACGAAGTGTTGACTTCATCTCAGCAGCCTTTCTCTGCGGGAGTTATCAACCGATCCCTTAGAGTCTATTGACTGCCTGAGTGGGATCAACGGTGGAATGGGCCTTGGCTTAGTTTTTTAAAATTTTTTGTCATCTTCCAGAACGGCTTAGCACAATCTGGGAGAGAGCGGATCTTGTCCGCGAAATCGTTATTTCTGAGGTCCACCATTCTGGCCTTAATCATTTTGGCTGCGCTCGATGTACAGTGACGTTTGAGCGTTGGCAAACCGGTTCGCTGGTATTGCCTTCGAATGGCGTTGCGCAACTGAATCAAGTTCTTTAGTGGGTCTATCAATGGTCAAGTTGCAGAGTCACCACACCAGATCTACCTACCGGCACATGCTGCTCCCGGGCCCGGGAGATCGCGTTCTGCCTCGATGCCTCTGCAGCTGCCGCTCGATGTCATCAACCGAATCAAGTGTGCATGTCGAAATCGATGTTGTCGTCAACGTGTTGTCGGAACCTCTCCCAACCGGCGCGATGGTAGTTCCGTCTGGTGATTCGATGCCGAGTTGACCGAGGACCAACTCGGCCACCACCGGATAGTGGTCCGGAGCTGAGTTCTGGTCGCACGACCGGCTGGCGATGCTTGTTCATGCTAGTGAGGAAGATGTCGATTGTCGAATGGACCCCGGATCTGCTCAACCGGGTGGGAGTATCCGGTCCCAGGACGGTGTAATGTCCTCTTCCAGGTCTTCCTGCAGAATAATCCCGTTCCGATTCCGCCGGTGTTCCCCCAGGCTTCGTGTTTTGCATTAAGGTCGCCGGCGATGATAGAACCGCCCCTGCCTCCGAGTATAGCTTACGGATGTCGTTTCGTAGGGCCGTTGTTGTTCCGTTGTTGGTACCGGCTTGCTTGGGACAATAGGCCGCGATGATGGTGGATTGGGCCGACAGCAGTTTCGACCTCGACTCTGATGGCGTTCGATGGACTGCAGCTGAAAGCTCGGAAGCAGATGGCAGTTGATGTCGTACCGCAGGGCGATCGCGACTCCTCCTCCACTAGAGCCCGCTACGATCAGTCGCACAATCCGGTATCCTGGGATGACGATGCTGACTTCCGGTTTGAGGTGTGCTCGGTGACGATGGCGATGTCGATGGCCTTCCTGTTAAGGAAGTCACCGAGCTCTGCGGTTTTGTTCCGGATGGAACAAGCATTCCAGTTGAGGATGCTGATGGTGCGTATTACGGTCCATGTTTGAACAACGAAACTTCATCGTCACGGACGTGGCGGCTTTGAGCTGTTCCTCCTTGGAGCGGCAGGAACGTAGTTGGCGATAGAGCTCTGCACGAACTCCACCATTTGCTCCGAGTCGTAGAGAGCTGTCCATCGACCGGTGGTTGCGTGGAAGTACTGCAACTCGGATTGCCCCAGCCTGAGGAGGAGTCGTGGTTAGAGGCGGCAGGGCTGCCGCGAAACGATGATGAACCGAAGCTGACGGGCGGTTTGCATGGCGGTGATTTGATGGGATCGGTGGCAGGTTTGGCACCTGGTACCGAAGCGACGGGAAATTTCTCCTCGTTCATCGAGGTGGGTGGACGGCGTTGAGCAGGCCGAGGACTTGCGGATGCCTTCTTTCGGATAGCCAAAAACTCCGCACGTTTGGGGCAGGTTCGGTCACTGCTCTCATGGTTTGCACCGCAGTTGGCGCACTTCATTGAGGCACCTTCGTCCATCGGGGCACAATCCTCGGTGGCGTGTGCTCCAGCGCACTCTTGCCACATCGCGGTTTCATGTGGCAGTTGGAGCGCCGTGGCCGAAAGCAAGGCAGTTGCCACACTGCGTCACGTCGTTTTGTCTTGACGATACCGGTCCCACTCGACGATAGACGTTGAATAGGGCCCGTGGCTTTCAAAAAGTTCCGGCATCGTGACGGATCCTTCTCAAGATGGGACCAGACAGAGCTGGTCCCGGTAGTTTCCGTGTGCTGGCGCCTGATGGAATGCACTTCTGGGGCTTTAGTGCCGCCGCTTGCAGCTCGGTAATGAATTGATTCCGGAGTGAGTTCTGAAGACCACGCAGGATCACCTTCATAGGCTTGCTTCCGGGTACATCGTGCGTGTAGAATTCATGCTGCTAGCGACCAGGTGAGCGCCGACAGCACGAAGCAGTCAGCCTCCGTCGAGACACATATACCTTAATACCACTACGCACGGCTTGTACAGCGGATGGATTTTGATAGCTGCAAGCTCGGTCCTGAGAGCAGCAATGTCGCTGATGTCGGTGAAAAGCGGGGAACCTTCACCTTCTTCGGCACCTCCTGGATCGGAAGCACGGCAAATTGATTGCTCGCTAGTAGACGAGCGTTCGATCCACTGGATCGGTGTCATCGTGGCGCGCCGCTTGGAGCTGCCCGGTTGCGGTAATGATTCGGGAGCAGATGTCACCGTTGGTCGATTTTTTCGACCCATTGCCACGGCAACAGGTCGAGCGAGAAATGTTTCCGAACTTTTGCAAGCACTTTTTTCTGCTTTGCCACCAGCAAAAGATGAGCAAGCGCAGGCGATAGGTTCGCGAACCGAATACGCAATCGCGAGAAAGCGGGCGAGGGGAAAAACGGGAGAAAAAACTTTTACTGCGAGGGAGCGAAAACACGACCGATCGTGTCGCTTGGTAAAACTGGAATGATGACTTCACCAAGAGAATGGGTTTGCTTTTATAGCTGAATGCTGAAACCATTCGGCCAATCAGAAAACAGTGAAGGGGAAACATTGAAAGGAGAATAGTTCGTCATCATAATTTTTCCTGTTCTGTTTATTTGTTTTTTTGTTGTCTTGGAAACGTTTCCTATATTTAGTAGGGTAATGAGGCACGTCAATGTCTTAGGTCTTAATAGTGGATATAAAATATTTCTTTCATTTTGTTTGTTAATGAAGGCAAAACGTAAACTATGTTCTAATACATTTATTAAGATGATCTCTCTTTAATACTACAGTGGCTCTTCCAATATTGGTTAATATATAATATATAATATTCATACACTGGTAGCGATTAACGTGCTACCATGAATTGCATATGTGTACCACTTGCATAGGAAATCACAGCAGGAATTATTCACTGGCAGCGTAGTCGAATCCGAATTAGAGCACTCTAATGATACGATAAAATTCTAGTAATCATGTGGATACCCTCTTCCGAAAGCTCTACGGGCCGAACGGGAGCGGAGATAGGCTAATTAGGGGCATTTTCGACACTGATTGGGTACCGTTTGCAGGTTTTACGAGCTCGTTTCGAAGAGGAAAGATTCTAAACGGGTCTCGGCCAGCAACCATTCCAGGGGCGCTGCGGTATCTCAAAGCAAACGAAGCGGCGGCCGCTCCTTTTTTCAACTGCTGACTTCGTGCTTTACTCCGGTCAGGCCCATGGTTCTGGATTTCCTTTTCGTTGAAAAAAACGCGGATTTGTAATTAAGTTTAGTGTCTGCTCCAGAAATAATAAGCTCACTCATTGTTAACTATCATTTTGAATCGAATGAAATTTTCCCAATCGAATTTGGCTGTGTACTTTTGTCTGCATTAGTCAATCCCAATAGAAAGAGATATGCGCAAATTTTAGCCACTGATTTGGCAACGTCTGTTTTCGTTCACAGAGGCAAAGCAAAATAACCCTATTTTCTCAGGTTTCGATCTGACAAAAATGACTGCTTCTCTTTCAGTGCTTGCGCCAACTTGTGTAACACGAGCACTCGCGCGTGAGGGCATCTTCAGCGGTGGTCTATTTTTGGAACAGTTGAAAACTTGAATAGAACCAGCCAAAATAGACCAACTATGTGTTCCCCGCACTGGTGTTGTATTTCTTGATGTTAAAACCGCCAACAACTCCCGGAAAACAAAACATTCTAATAAGTTCACAATTAAATGTATTGTAACCGTACAATAGAATCTATAGTATGTATATCTTATTGTATTGTTCACAACTATATAATGAAAATTAATGAAAAATCATTTCTTTTTCGAACATATTTGAGTCAGTTACTATTAATTGAAGTATTTCACAATTGATGAAAATTCCAACACATGGATTCATGATTCTGATTCATCGGAGACTTTTTGCCATGGATTGGCAGTAGTGCATTACTTCCAGTAGTCCGTCATTAGGAACGACGAGGAATACTTGCTCTTTCGGTTGGCTGAAGCTGAGTGTGAATGCATGCGTTTCATTTAAGCGATATTAGATAATGCTGATTTGTAATTTGGCAGCGAAAAAACCAGAGTCCGAACGGAGAGAGTCACGTCCTGGAAGACACCCCAACGTCGACCGTGATTTACGTTTCGCTCATCAGAAGATGTTCTAGGACTCCTTTAGTGACAAGCCAACCTACAACAAGAACCACTTTCTGCGACAACTAGCGTCATCTGATGATTTTTCCAGCTAAGTTGCGATGCAACTGGAAAAGTCGGCCTGAGCCCGTTTAAAAAGTGCACTGCAGCTTTACGGATGTTGGCGAACGGTTCCTCAGCTAGATCTCTCGAAGAAAATGTGAGGATTGGGGAGTCAACCAGCCTGCTGACCCTGAGGTTTTTTTTGCAAAGCTATCCTGAAGACTTACGGCCCGTAGTATTTGCCATAAGTGGCAGAAAAACTGATAAACGAAAATGCTTCCCAAAAGTTCGGAAAAAAATTGCATCAATTCAGTGAACTTCCCAAAAACTTTTGAACTTATCAAAAGTTCAGGATATTTCTTAAAAAATTCAGGAATCTTTCCAGAAGTTTTGCTATTCTTCCTGATGCTTAGGGAACATCCCAGAAAATCAGGGAACTTTCCAGACGACCAAGTAACTTCTCAGAAGTTAAGGATTCTTCCCAGAAGGCCAGGCAACTTTCCTGAAACTCAAGGTATTTACCAGAAGCTCAGGGATTTTTCCATAAAATCAGAGAGCTTCATATTAGTTTAGTGATATTCCCCAAAGGTTAAATTATCTTCATAGAAGTTCAGACAACTATCCAAAAATTCAGGAAGTTTTCCAAAAGTTTCTCAGATTTTTTTGGGTATTTCTCTTTCATTCTCAAGTTCATAAAACTCACCTAAATGTTCAGGATACTTCCCAAAGATTCAGACAACGGCCCGAAAAATCAGGGTACCTTCCAAAAGTTCTGGGAACTTTCCAGAAAAGTCGAGAACATAGAGAATTCATGAAACTTTTCAAAAGTATGCCGGTCTTCCTAGAGGTTCAGAGAACTTCTTGGAAGTTCTTGAAACATCCGAAAAGTAAAGGGAACGTCCCAGAAAATAAGGAAATTTTCCAGAAGACCAAGTAACTTCTCCGAAGTTGGGATTCTTCCCAGAAGGTCAGGCATTTTTTCTGAAATTCAGGATATTAACCAGAATTCAGGGAGCTTCACATGAGTTCGGGGATACTCCCCAGAGGTTGAAGTATCTTCCCAGTAGTTAAGGCAACTATCCAGATATTTAAGGAGTTTCCGAAAAGTTTCTCAGAATTTTTTGGGTATTTCTCATAAGTTCATAGAACGCACCAAGATGTTCAGGGAACTTCTCAGAGATTCAGACAATTGCCCGAAAAATCAAGGAACTTCCCAAAAGTTCTGGGAACTTTCCAGAATATTCGAAAACATTGAGAATTCATGAAGCTTTCCAAAAGTTTACGGGTCTTGCTAGATTTTCAGAGAACTTCTTGGAAGTTCATGAAACTTCCCAAAAGTAAAAAGAACTTCCCAGAAAATCAGGAAACTTTTCAGCCGACCAAGTAACTTCTCAGAAGTTAGGATTGTTCCCAGAAGGTCGGGCAATTTTCCTGAAATTCAAGGATTTTTTCATATATTAAGAGTGCTTCACAAGAATTAAACTCCCCAAAGGTTAAAACATCTTCAGGCAACTATCCAAAAATTCACGGAGTTTCCCAAAAGTTTCTCAGATTTTTTTTGGGTATTTCTCATAAGTTCATAGAACTCATCAAGATGTTCCGGGAACTTTCCAGAGATTCAGATAATTGCCCGAAAAATCAGGGAATCTCCCAAAAGTTCTGGGAACTTTCCAGAAGAGTCGAGAACATAGAGAATTCATGAAACTTTCTAAAAGTTTGCAGGTCTTCCTAAAGGTTCAGAGAACTTCTTGGAAGTTCATAAAACTTCCCAAAAGTAGAGGGAACATCCCAAAAAATCAGGAAACTTTTCAGAAGACCATTTAACTACCCAGAAGTTGAGGGTTCTTCCCTGAAGGTCAGGCAACTTTCCTGAAATTCAGGGTATTTACCAGAAAGTCTGGAATTTTTTCCATAAATTCAGAGAGCTTCATGTTTGTTCAGTGATATTCTCCAAAGGTTAAAGTATCTTTTGAGAAGTTCAGGCAACTAGGGGGAGTTCAGGGAGTTTCCCAAAATTTTCTCAGATTTTATTGGATATTTCTCATAAGTTCATAGAACTCACCAAGATTTTCAGGGAACTTCCCAGAGTTTCAGGCAATTGCCCAAAAATTCAGGGAACCTCCCAAAAGTTCTAAGAACTTTCAAGAAGAGTGGAGAACATAGAGAATTCATGGAACTTTGCGGGTCTTGCTAGAGTTTCAGAGAACTACTCAGACGCTCATGAAACATCCGAAAAGTATAGGAAACTTCTCAAAAGTTCAAGGAGCTGCCTTGATATGCAGAATACTTCCCAGAAATTCAGAAAACTTCACAAAACTTTAGAATTTCAGTAAAGAACATATAACTTTCCAGAAGCTCAGCGAACATCTCAGACGTTCAGAGAACGTCTAAAAAATTTAGAGAACTTCCCAGAAGATCAAGAAACTTTCAAAAAACACAAAAAAAAACATCCCAGATGCTCAGGGTACTTCCCACAAATTCAGGAAATGTTCTGGTCAGAAGACCTGGAATCTTCCAAGAATTTAAGAAAACTTCCTCAAAGATTGGGGAACTTTCCAGTATGCCACCAAATTAGTCGTTAAATCTACAACAGTCACCATTCTGGAAGCCTCCTCATTTCGAACTAGTCAGTATTTTCCGGAAAATGCAATGGCTGTAAAAAAAATAAGAGAACCATTAGTCATTCAGGAATGAAATGAACAGGCAATTCGCAATCGCCGCGAGCAACTTGAGTTAATTATCAACATTTGAGGCGAGCAACACCACTTTCTGTCCGGCACCAGCATCACCCTCACCCAATAGAGTCACTTTTCGGCTCACCTCAGAGTATACTAATTAGAGTTAAGTTAGTTAAAGCTGAAATTTAACTCAATGTTTACTATTATCAAGTAGCGTGTAGTTTTTTGAAACGGTATGTTTCTTGTTTCAAATTGCTGCAAGAATAGATCAAAACATATACCAGATTTAAAAGGATGCAAAACAGATCCGGTATAAAACAAAATTTACAACACCGGTGCAGTGATGTTTTTGTGTTTGGTCTAAAAAAATAAATCCCATCCACGATTTGGACCACCGCTGAAGATGCACTTAAAGATTGAAAACAAGCAGATTGTAGTTTCAATCAACTATTATTAAATTTGAAACAATGTTATTGATTGAGTAGAAATCACTTGAAAAAGAAGTTTAGTTTAACTCCTGAAGCTCCTAGAAGCTCCTGAAAGAATCATTGGAGGAACACCTACAAACTCCTACAGAATATCTAAAGAAACGCAAGAAGTAATATCCCAAAGAAGAATTTAAGTAATATTTCATAGAATCATTGGGAAATTCCATTTTCTTAAAAGATTATCTCAGTACATTTATGGACAAATCGTTTTAATCGTTTTAAAGCACACACACAAACTGACTTTCAGACTGTCATTTTTCATTGTAGTGTTGGCAGGGGATGATCAAGAATAAAATGGAAATAGTTTTTGGCGCAGGAAGTACCAGCACATCGGTCCCAAGCTCGGCCCTTGCCTCATGGAATTGCCCATGAAATTGTAATTCAACATCGGAGAACCTTTCATAAGTTCTGTCATATTAACAAAGCGAATCAAAAACAAAAACAAAGATTCTTGTACAGAGAAGCGGAAGAATTTATTGCAAGGTAGGCCAATTTTAAATCGCTATTTCTTATTGACTGTTGGTGTCAGTATTAATTGTATGCTTGTATGAAAGTAGAATTTTAAAAAATGTACAATTTTTTTAAATTTGAGGATTTTTGAGTGGATAAGCAATTGTTGAAAACTTTAAAATCTTGGTTTATCTCTATAAATCTGTTATCTTCTGTATGAAAATTATGAAAACAAATAGTGTCAATCTAGTTAAATCTGTGCATGTGGCAACCCTGCCCAGGAGCAGGATAGAATCAAAGATGCCGATGACGGCAGTAGTGAGTCAGAATACGATGATGCCGATGGAGAGGAGCGGAAGTTTATCAACAGCAGCAGTCCGTTCAGCAGCTTTTGCACGTGGGATCTGACGAGTTCACCTGCTAGACGTAGGGCTTTTGGTCAAAATGGGTATACAAGGTCAAAACCAACTCGGATGGCTCGGTGGAAAGGTTGAAACCCTGATTAGTCATCAAGGGTTTCTCTCAAGTAAAAGGCGTGGACTACAATGAGACCTATGCACCCGTAGTTCGATATGCCACTAGCAGCTAGGATGTCTCTAGCAGCTAGAATAAACCTGGAAGTACTGCAAATGGATGCGGTGACGGCTTTTCAGCCGGGAAAGTTAGAAGAGGAGGAAATATTTATGGAACAACCTGAAGGGTAAGCTGAGGAAGGCTTTGTACGGGTTTGGAATTTGAAGCTGGACACCAAGCTGAAACGTATTGGATATAAGCAGTCCATGTACGATACGTGTGTCTACTACAAAATCGAACTTACAAATGCCCTGATAGTAGCAGTTGACGTAGATGACCTTCTTATTTTTTTTTTTTGAACAACGTGAGCTGGGAAGAGAATTTGAAGAAGCATCTAACCAAAAAGTATAAAATGAAGGACTAGGGGTTGGTCAGCAAAGTTTTCGGAATTCGTGTAACCAGAGAGGATGGCGTTCTGTTCCGATATTTATAAATACTCTAATGATTAACCGTCAATTCAAAATGCGTGCAGTATTCAACCATATGTCGGAGCAATTCAAACCGCATTGCGAAAGTATCAACAGCAGTGTTCTTTCGTAGATTCCGCTAGACGGGTAGAAAACCTGGTCCCGCTGAACCTACAATTGACAGAAAGGTAAGGGAAAGCTAAGCACTTCGGCGACTAATGTTATGCGTGCCAAGAAGAGAATGGGCCTGAAGACTCGTTGGAAGCAGAAACAGCCAAAACGAAGCACCAAACAGGCTGAATCTGTGAAATCGAGGGCCTGCTGTACGACAAACTGCTGACCTAAAAATCGGGCTGTGTTATCATGGACGATGAACCAACATAAAACTCGATTAAAAAACTATGCCATGGCCACATGTTTATACCTCGCCGAAGGAAAAGGATGTTCACTGGATCAGTGAAAGCCATTGACACCGAAAAATTCGGCAAGAGGGTAATGGTGTGGCAGGCCATATGCGGATGTGGAAAAATATCTCGTCCATTCATTACGACAGACACAATGAATGGTCAAATCTACGCTAAGTGAGTGTCTTCAAAAAGGTAAATGTTGTAAGCCATTTCTGTAACGACCCTGGTAAAGCTCACTGGACAGCCAGGAAACAGATTCTTCGGTTATCTGAAAGGAACGGAACAAATAATGAAATACAACCGGACGATGTGTCGTAGGCTATTGCGATGCGGATTGAGGCAATGACTCACGGACAGCCGTTGGTCTATCACAGGATAAGTGTCCATGCAATCTTAAGCACCAATTGCCTGCAACTGTCGCAAGTAGTCAACGGTTGCTCTCGCGACGACGGGAAGCAGAGTATATGGCAGTTTCATCTGCCACATAGGAAACCATTTGATGGAGAAGATTTCCATACCTTCAGACTAAGGCCGGCGTGGCCTCTGCTGTACACAGAAGATGTCTCCATTCTATTCGGTCCATGGCTGTCACTCGCCAGCCTCGCTGTCTGCGGAGGGTCCGCAGGTCGCGTTCTACTAGATCGATCCACCTTGCTCGTTGCGCGCCTCTTTTTCTTGTACCTCGTCGGTTCGTTTCGAGAACCATTTCCACAGGGCTGTCGTCCGACATTCTTCCGGCATGCCTCAGCCCATCGTAGTCGACCGATTTTTGCAATGTGTACGATGGGAGCGTTCTCCCAGCAACTGATGCAATTCGTGGTTCTGTCGACTCCTCCACGTTCCGTCTTCCATCTGCACTCCACCGTTGATCGTACGCATCACCTTCCGTTCAAAGACACCAAGGGCGCGTTGGTCCTCCACTAGCAATGTCCATGTTTCGGGGCCTTAGAGAACTACCGGTCTAATTAATGTCTTGTAGATGGTCAACTTTGTGGTTCAGCGAACTTTGTTCGATCTTGAGCGTCCTTCGAGTCCAAAGTAGGCTCGATTGCCAGCCATAATGCGCCTTTGTATTTCTCTGCTGGTGTCGTTATCGGCGGTCACCAATGAGCCCAGATACACGAATTCGTCTACTACCTCGATTTCATCACCGTCGATCGGAACTCGTACTAGGAGGCTAACATTGTCTTCTCGTGAGCCTCTTCCTTCATGTATTTTGTTTTCGACGCATTAATCACAAGCCCAATCCTACCAGCTTCAGCCTTAAGTCTGATGTACGTTTCCGCCATCGTCTCAAAGTTACGTGCTACGATATCAATTGTAAAAACGATTGTATCATACGCTGATTTGAAATCGATGAAAAGATGATGTGTGAGCACTAGGCTGATGCAAAATTTGAAATATTTGCTCCCCTAAGCTTAATCGACGCCAATTTGGGTCCTGATAGTCCCCAAAAATTTTAACATATTTGGTTTTAATTTGGCTTTGCACTACGCTATTCAAAGTTTGTATGGAATTAGTATGAAGAATCTCAAACTTACATTTCCAGATCCCTAACATCTTGATATTATGTCCTTAAACCAAATCTTATATACATTCATATAGTGTAAGTTGTCAACTATCAAAATGCCGAAGATACCTGACATGTAAATTTTATACAAAAATAGTTATTCAATAAAACATAAAATACACACCTTAGGTATGATGTTTTGTTTTTATTTTTGTTTTCTTATTATTTATATGTTTTTTATATTTTATATTCATATATTTTATGTATTTTATTTTATTTATATTATTATATATCTTTTATATATTTTATATTTATGTATTTTATATACTTTACATATTTTTACTTCTTATTATTATATTTGATGAATAACTATTTTTGTATAAAATTTACATGTCAGGTATCTTCGGCATTTTGATAGTTGACAACTTACACTATATGAATGTATATAAGATTTGGTTTAAGGACATAATATCAAGATGTTAGGGATCTGGAAATGTAAGTTTGAGATTCTTCATACTAATTCCCATACAAACTTTGAATAGCGTGTGCAACGCCAAATTAAAACCTAATGTGTTAAAATTTTTTGGGGACTATAAGGACCCAAATTGGCGTCGATTAAGCTTAGGGGAGCAAATATTTCGAATTTTGCATCACCCTAGTGAGCACGTTGTATTTGCGACATTTCTGCAGCACTTGCCTAATCGCGAAAATCTGGTCCGTAGTAGCGCGGGCACCCATGAATCCCGCTTGGTATTGCCCCACGAACTGCTTTGCAATTGGTGACAGGCGGCGGCATAATATTTGGGGGAGCAACTTGTAGGCAGCGCTCAGTAGCGTGGTCGCACGATAATTGCAGCAATCCAGCTTGTCGCCCTTTTTATAGACGGGATACACTATTCCCTCCATCCAATCCTCCGGTAAACGTTCCTCCTCCCAAATCTTGGTAATTACCGAGTGCAGCGCTCTGGCCAGTGCTTCACCACCGTATTTCAATAGCTCGCTTGGGAGTTGGTCAACACCAGCGGCTTTGTTGTTTTTCAACCGAACAATTTCCTCCTCAACTTCCTGAAGGGTTGGGGTCGGAGTCCTGTCATCTTCTACGCGTGTTCCTAGATTTATTACCGAGCCTCTTTCGTTCGCTGTAACATTAACGTTCAGGTGCTCGTTGAAGTACTGCTTCCACCTTTCAATCCCCTCACACTCTCCTGTGAGAAGGTTACCATCCAGGTCTCTGTTCAACTTCTCATAGAGTTTGCGTGTGTCGTTAGCACGGTTCTGGCGCTTTTTCCTTCGAAGAATAGAGTTTTGTCTGTTCCGTTGAAGTTTTCCGTGATCTGGACTATAGTAAAGCTCGATTCAAAGTAAATCCGGACGCACGGTCCCTGGTGGTTGGAACCAAAAACGTTTGACAGGCATTTGTTGATGTTTTATTGACGAAGAAATTGGTGAAAAGATTGATCGACGCATCTCGAAATTACGGATCATAGAACATGAGAAAAGAAAAGAAATTGTGCACAAACATCTATAGAATCCTTCGTGGTTTGGCTCAAAAATAGCAGAAGTGTTAAAATTCCCAAAGTCAACAGGGTGGGTCTTGTAATCAAACGTACAAAGATACTCTGAGTGTGGATAGAGCGCAGCGCATCTCTCATAAAAGTGGCACTAGAGACAAAGAGCTGAGGAGAAAGGTGTTGAGGTACGTGAAAGGCAAGCCAAGTGTCTCCATGTGTGATTTGACAAAGAATTACGATTCCAACTTTTCCACCGTGCATAACATCCTTTCAAGAGAAGGATATAACATCCGAGCCGCTCCCTGAAACAAAATTTAATGGCCAAAAAGCGAGCACGATTACTATTCGAACGAGTTTTGACGAAATTTGATGGTTGTATTTTAATGGATGACGAAACAGAGGTCAAAATTGATTATGTCCCTTTTAGTTAGTTTGCTCGGAAACTAATGGTTTGGCACGGAATCTGAAGTTGTGGCCTCAGAACCAAGGTTTTCATCACATCTCACAAAATGACGTCGAAGGTTTACATAAAAGAGTGTCTGAAAAAGCGGATTTTACCCTTCATTCGGCAACACAAGACCAACGTTATGTTTTGGCCGGATCTAGCCAGCTGCCACTACTCTAAGGAGGTACTAGAATGGTATGCTGCAAACAATGGTAATTTCGTCGCCAAAGAGCTTAATCCTCCGAGTTGCTCTGAGTTCAGAACACTTGAAAAATATTGGGCAATCGTCAAGCGAAAATTTTGAGGATGCGGTAGAGAAGTGACAACAAATGCGTTTAAAGTGGAATAAGTTCGCCGGTACAGTGTCACCAGCGACTGTGCAGATCATGATGGCATCGATCACAAGTAAAGTGCGACAGTTTGTTCGAAACGGTGAAATGTAATCACTTGTTACATATCGTTTGAAAGCTAATAAATACCCTTTTGTTTGACGTTTTGATCAACCGTGTATGTCGTTTAATTCTTGAGTTATGATCACTTGAATGGCTTTAGTCTCTTTTCATTGTCTGTTATTGTACGGCATTTAGTAGTAACGAGTATGGGAACGTCCATTAATTACGTCACGCAAAAAATGACTTTTTTAACCCCCCTCCCCCCCTTGTCACGTTTTTTGTATGGACCTTCAATTTTTTTTGTATGGATCGTCACGTTTTCCCAAACCCCCCCTCCCCCCTTACTGCGTGACATAATTAACGGACCTTCCCTATCGAACTAACATTCGAGAAGTTAGCCAGCTCATGGGGAAGTATCTTGTTTGACTTATACCAGACCTCAAGGTTAATGACTGCCCCGCCTCTCTTGTCCTCAACTCATCGCATTCCCCTTCCAAAAATACTTCGAATTAATCGTAAATTTTTCGGTATTTTTGCTCCAAACCAGGAATTTCTGAAACACCACAGTACAGTAGTTGATTGCCTCGCGCTTTATTATAAGTGAATGATAGATAAACTATCGTTACTCTTCTAACAGCAGCAGCTACTATACTCGCCTTAAGGCCCCTCCAGCCAAGCGGTGCTCTATCTTTACTCCGAAATGAATTATTGTTATGGTTCGTTTCAATTAACTTTGGCTCTGGATAGAGTAGTGGATTCATCTCTTTCCCTTGTTTCGGTTTCGATTAATGCGCTGAAAAAGGGCGTGAGCCGGAGAAACTTCCACTGTTTTGGCTCGTGACTTTTATTAATTTGACTTCGCCCGGCACCCTTCCTCATTTCCTTTCAATCCATTACTGTCCGAACGAAGATAATGAACCGTCAGAAAGGGAAAGGGCTTTTCCCAGCAGCCACTACAATAATCGGCAAGTTGTTATCCGAATCGGTTAATAAGGGCAGGCGACGACGATTTATTGCTCACTCCGACTGACTGACAACACAATCACTTTTTACGACCAATTACTCCCGGAAAACAAATGGGTTGCTATAAAACGCTAGTTAGTTGCCATAAAAACAATACAACAACTCATTTTAGGCAAAATAAAACATATTGCACACTTGAATGCGGCCTACTGCGAACAATGGCTTGGCAATTGAAACAATTTCGGTTCACCCCCTCTCCCCGTTGCGTTGGTTTAAGCAGGCGAATGACAGTTCTGTGTTTTTTTTCGCGTTTTGAGAACAAGACAGGCGGAAAAAAACTGTTTGTATAATCCACTTCTTCCATTCCGCATGTGGATATCGGTCCATCCCATCTTGCACGATGAATAATTCATTCCATTCATTGAAACTCCGCACGAGGTCTGGTTTCTGTATCATAACCAGAAAGTTTGACTTCCAAATGGGTCTGGTTTTCGTCATAATTGTGCTATCTCGTAGAATTTGCCATGTGTGGTTGTGAGTCACGTTTGCGGTTTAGCGGGGGAATCTGTGCCTTACTGTTATTCACCGGCTCTCGGTTGTCAAACGCCAGCCAACGAAAAACTGAATTGTCCAAAATAGGTCAACCGTGTCGACCGCGGAGGCAAACCCGAATTAAGCGATTCGTTTCGGATGCGTCTGTGAGCGCTTATGTTTTTGTAGGTGATAATGATACTAATTGATGTTCTTTGTGTTTCTATCTCCGCATTCTAGGGTCTCATTCGGCTCGTCCAAGGGTTCGATGGTGGAAACGCTGGTTTTTGAAACACCGACACCCCTGCCGGAGCACGCCGAGCGCGAGTTCTTCCATTCCCCAGCTGTGCTGGCCGGAGCTGGCACCACGGTAAACAGTGTGCACCATCATCACCATCACCATGTCCCGCACTATCATCATCCCATGCATCACATCCACCAGCAACAGCAGCAGCAGCATCAGCAGTCGGAGGGCAGCCTAGCAGGTCTGGACGACAGTGGCATCGAGCTGCAGGAAGAGTAAGTACAATTTGCAACCAGGGATGCCAGATATTTTTTTTTTTCAAATGTCTGTGATAAACATTTGAAATGTCTGGGAATGTCTATAAAAGTCTGTATATTTTTTTTTAAATAAGACTTTTTTCAACGAAAAGATGTAATAGAAGAGCGAGTCAAGTAATTTTTGCTATATGTGTGATTGTGTAAAAATTTCGGCATCTATTTTTTGGATTGTATGCAACTTTACACTGTTGCTTCATATTTTTAAAGTGACAATTTTCTATAGTTTTTTTCCCCGTGTAACGTTCTTTCGAGTTTTGTATTTTAAAATCAAAATTTAGTTTTCATTTGTTAAATTCAACAGACTTTTTTTTTCATTGAATTACAATGAAAAAAATAGTCAATTTTGTGTTACATAAATAATAATGATTAATTCAATATTTTTAGGTTAATTAGTGAAAAAACACTACAATGACACTAAACATGATTTTTTTTTGTAGATGTCGAGGGGCTGTCATCTTAGATTTATACATTTGTGTTTAATTTGTTTGGGATCCCCCTCCCTCTTTTAGGGAAGAGAGGGGTCTCTTAAAGGGTGTCCACGATGAAATTGCCACACACAAAATTGATTCGCAAAATTCGAGTTTTCATCCGATTGCCATCAAATTTTCAGGGATTGAGAAATAACTATTAAACTTCATTTTACCATTTTATTCGTATTTTATTTACAGTCCGTACGCAAATGCCCGCACCTTGGCCTTAACCCCGGCCATAAGATTCTGCACAACCTGTGAATCAACCGATTTTTGCATGTAAACCCATACTTTCTTCAGTTCCTCGACTGTCTTCACTACCTTAGGTCGTTTAAGAAGGTGCTGCTTCATAATCGCCCAGTACTTCTCGATGGGGCGGAGCTCCGGACTGTTGGGAGGGTTGAACATTTTCGGCACGAAATTGACCTTATTGTCCGCATACCACTTCAGCACGCCCTTGGAGTAGTGGCATGAGGCCAAATCCGGCCAGAAGATTGTTGGGACGTTGTGGGCCTTCAGGAGAGGAAGCAGCCGCTTCTGGAGGCACTCTTTTATGTACACCTGTCCGTTCATCGTGTCCTGGGTCACAAAAGGTGCACTCCGCTTCCCGCACGTGCAGATGGCTTGCCAAACCAGGAATTTCTTCGCAATTTTGGGCATCTTCTGAGTGCGGACATGCTCCGGAACGCTGAACTTATCCTTGGCCGTGAAAAACAGGTTGCCGGGGATCTGTTTGAAGTCGGCCTTCACATATGTTTCGTCGTCCATGATGCAGCATTCAACTTTCGTCAGCATGTTGAGGTACAACTTCCTGGCGCGGGTTTTGGCGGACTTGTTCTGCTTCTCGTCGCGATTAGGGGCCTTTTGTACCTTGAACGTTCGAAGCCCAGCCTTAGTTTTGGCCTTCTGGACAAAACTTCGGCTTAGGTGCAGCTTCTTAGCCACATCCCGAATGGAGGCGTTCGGATTTCGGTTGAAGGCCCCAACTCCGCGGTTGTGATTTTTGGTGTTGTACGGAATACTTTTTCCTTCACTTCTGGGCTTCCGATCGGTGGTCAACCGTTCCTCGAACCGCTTAATCACTCGCGACACCGTGGAATTCGCGATTCCCAACGTTTTAGCGATGGAACGATGCGAGAGATCCTTGTGCTCGTGATGAATGCGCAAGATTTTATCACGCACGAGCTGTTCTTTCGACTCCATTTCCGCGAGTTTTGATCACAGGACTTTAAAACTTGCAAATAATGCACTATGAACTAAATCCACCCAAATTTTCATTACATTCTACCCAACGGTTAAAAAGTTAGAGCAATTTCATAGTGTGGCAATTTCATCGTGGACACCCTTCAGTTACTTTCTAAACTTCTGATATTTTCCATCTACGAGGAAAATTTCTGCATAACTTTGGGAAAGTATTCTCCAAAATTTCTTGGAAAATCTTCTTAAAGTTTTTAGAGTTTTCTTCCTGATCTTCTGAGAAGTTCTTTTTTGAACTTCCGAGATGTTCTCTTCTGAACTTCAAGGGAGTATTCTCCTGAACTTCGGGGAAATTTGTTCCTAAATTTCTGAGAAATTCCTACTTGAACTACTAGAAAGTTCCCCCTATACTACTGGAAAGTTTCCTCCAGATTTTATCAAAAGTATCTACCAGAACTTCTAAGATTTCCTGAACTATGAGAAATGTTTAATTCTGAAATGCTAGAATGTGCGATTCGCAACTCTAGAGAAGCTATCTAGCACTTCTGGGTAGTCCCAACTAAACTTTTGAGAAGTCTCTTCTGAATTTCTGAGAAGTCCTCTTGTTCTTCTCTTGTCCCGGAGTTCTTTCCAGATTTTTTATGAAAAGTTCCTTTATGCTCTTTATCCTATCCCTCTATGGTAAGTTTCTTCCTGAAATTTTTGGGATTTTTTTTCCTGAGCTTATTCTTTTCAAACTTCTGATTGCTTCCATCCTGAACTACGAGGAAAATTTTATTGAAACTTTGGGAAAGCCTTCTCCAAAATTTCTAGGAAAATTCCCCTTAAATTTGGTCTTGAAGTTTCTTCCTCGACTTCTGAGAAGTCCTCTTCCTTAATTTAGAAAAGTTTTCTCCAGAAATTTGTAGAGTTTTGTTGCGGAACTACTGCGAAATTCTTGCTCAAATTAGAAGGAAGAACCCAATGCTCCTGGAAAGTTTCATTCTGTTCATACGAGAGGTTTCTTCCTGAATTTTGAGAAATCATTATTCTGAAATTCTGAAATGTTCTCCACTGAGCTTTGGAAAAGCTGCCTAGCACTTCTGGGAAGTTCGAACTAACCTTTTGAGAAGATTCTTCCGCAACCTCTGGGAAGTTATTTCCTGAACTTCAGAGAAATCCTCTCGGCAACTCCTATGACGTATCGACCTGAGGATGTTTTTTCCTGATTTAAAAAAAATATATAGGTAGTGCCCTGCCTGGTTAGTTTCCGTCTGAAATCCGGGAAGTTTTTTTTCCTGAACTTCTGGAAGGTTCAATCTTGAATTTCTGGAAAGACCTCCAAAGTAGTCCTCTTCCCTAAACTTTTTCCTGAAGCTCTGATAAGTCCTTTCCTGAATTTTGGGGAAGTTCTGTCCTGAAATTTTGGTAAGAATTATATTGAACTTCGGTTATGTTAAGTCCTGAATTTTTGAAGGTTCTTCTTGCTTGAACTGCTTGCTCCCAATACTTCTGAGAAGTTTCTGCCTGACCATCGGAGAAGTTTTGTCGAGCAATTCTCTTCCTGGACTTCTAAAAGTTATCTTCCCGAAGCTCTGGGAAGTTTACTTCTGAACTCTCCAAGATGTGACCTAAATTCTGGTTCGCTTCTTTCTTCAATTCTAGGAATCAAGCACTAATTTCATAAACCACTTAACTCGAGGGTATACATTGGATAAAATCAGAGTTTTAACATTTATTTCAATAGCTAATAACTTTTACTGTTGTTCTGTCCCCGAGTGGCTTTAGAATATGTTGAATAGGCGGTTGAGTTCAGTTACCATAAAAAATGGCAATTTTCACGAACATAATTTTTGCTGTATTCTATGCTAAAAAGTTGGTATGTAATCCAGACCGAGTGCAGCGAATAAAAAACCATTCAATGACCATATGGCATACATTAACAATATGTGTTATATGCTGGAAACGAGATTAAACTATTTGAAAACAATAACATTCGAAATATAGGTTTGACTATACAGCAAATTGTTTATCTTTGTATTTATGGTTTAGTTGATAGATAGAGTTGATTGCTTCTTTGATAAAATACTCAGCAACGCCTTTTTATGGTAAATTTGTCAAATATGATTTGTATTGTTGTGAACCTTGACTTTCGTTGTTGATGGCAAAAGACCAATATTACCAACGCTTTGCCAGTAATTTTTCACATGGGATTGAACACTATCATAAGTAGGGACTCCTTGTTACCCTCGGAAAGGGCCTATACGATACTAATCTCCGGACCCATTGTGTCTCCAAATGGCCCACCGCTTTTGTTTCTTCAATGATTTCTGCTTTAAATGATACCTACGATATTTTAAACTATTTCAACAAAGCTTCTTATCGTATCTACTGTACTGTTCAGATCCTCGTACGTTTTGAATCCGAACTTAAAAGAAAACTTTCATTTGAAATTTTAAAAATATTTCAAATGTCTGTAAAAGTCTGCAACATAAATAAAATGTCTGCTAAATGTCTGCATCGTTGAAAAAGTCTGCAACACAAATGAAAAGTCTGCAAATTTACAGACATGTCTGTGAATATGGCATCCCTGTTTGCAACAAAACTTGATGTTTTCTTTTTTTGACAGAACAGGGCTGCTAGTTAGTTGCTAGTTCGTCAATCAAGTTGTGACATTCGAATGGCAAAAAGGCAAACGAACTGCCGGGGAAATTTGATCCCGGGGTTGGTTTTTCCCACAAGTCTAAGATTTCTGTGCGAACTCTCTCGCACGTTCCTTCGGAACAAAAGCCACGGAGATCATCCGGGTCTGCTCTCGGCCAAATGAGCAGTCATGTGAGCAGTAATTTCTTCTGGTGCATTCGCACACGTTCGCCAGCCCGGCCGATGATGATGGCACGTACGAGTCGAGAGAAAGGGAATCGAAGGAGGGAATTCCATTCAACAATTAACCCTCTTCTAAGCATAGTTTTCTGTTCCTCGCCACCGACCCCGCCACACATGTGACCTCTACCTCTACTGCTGTCAGTCTCGGTGAGGCCGGGGCATGAACGATGCATTGAAAAGAAATAACTCTAAACTGTTGCACCGGAACAGCATAATTTGCGTTGCTCTCCGGCCGGTCTGGTGTCTGAAGTTGTGCGGTCTATTGCCGCTTCCGCGGGCGCGGTGAAGATCTACGCGAGAGATGCCAGTGCAGGGAAGTTGGGTTACGAGTTGGGTTGAGACGTGGTATAGGGGAAAATTGTCAACTGGGGGCACTGGAATTTCGGAGGGGTTCAGAACAATATTGTCAAATTTTTTTAGGATGTATGTTGATATTTGTTCTTGCTGTACGAAAGCACAGCAAGTTTCCATTTTGCTAACAAAAACTTAAATTTCAGTTTCCAACACTGGAATTGTGCCAAAAATGGAAACCTTATTTGTGAAAAATATTTTCAATTGGATACGGTAAATTTATTTAATTGTATTATTTCATAAGTTTTTATCAAACGCAAGCATATTAAACGTACATAGGCTAGGGAACGGCTTAATCAGGGGTGACTGTTTTAATCTGTTGTTAGGAAATAGGTCTAAAACTCCTACATTTTCCAAATTATTCCACTTTTAATTATACGATTATAAGCTCTCTCTATAGGGCAAGTAATTTGATGTATAAATCATGATTGATTTCCAATTTATTACTTTCATTCTGAAGATTTAAAATACATCATCTAGAAAACCATCAGTTTCCTACCTGTTGAAGAACTTCGCTCAAATTTTACCTTTGTGTATTTTACATTTGTTTACGTGTACCGGAGGTAATGACTTCATCAGCTCCTTCTCACATCTAGGCTGGTTGCTTGATGTTGAACATTGAGCAACATTTATTTCATATTAAGATGATCTGAAATCACTATTTATTTCATGTTTCATTGTCATTTGAAGTTGATCTATGCTTATGATTAGATTTTCCGACATCTGGCACTATAATACACTATAAAACAAAATGTTTCGAATCCGTCCAATAGTACTCAAAAATAAATTGAGTTTCACTGTTGAGCGGCCGCGTTGGCATCACTGTTTCTTTTGAGAGAGCCCATGTTTCCTCTCTTCTTTGTTAACCATGGATTTAGCGCACCGGTATTGCAATGTGAAGCCTACTGTCTCTAACATTTCTTGACAAAATAGTCTAAAGGTCGAAAGTAACATTTGCAACATCTAGCGCATTTTTCTGGTATCTGCTTGCTCCCACAAACAAAATAGCATCAGAAACAGATAGAGGGAGTTATTACCTTCGCGTCGGTGGTGGATAAAGATGTTATTGTTTTCGAGAGCAAGTGGGTAAAACCTAGGACAGGACCTGCCAGCTGTTAGTGCAAAAACAAGACCATTTAGCTGTCAAAAAAGACCGTTTTTTATTGGTCGTTGTGACAACCGCCTCCACCGCCTCCGTTGAATTACTTTACAAGTAGTCAGTTTGTTGTTGGTTTGGCGGTGTTGCTAGTCACTGCTTTTTCACTTTTTTCGTTTGTGACAACTAAACCAAATAAAAGTTCACTTTCGCAGTTGTTTAGTTTAAATCAGTTCGAAATGAAGTGCAAAGCGATAAATTGTTGTCGCAGTGACGTTTCACATCCGGGTCTCAATTTTCATCGCTTCCCGAAGGCAGTTGTGTATTCGTAGAGCCTCAAATTCAAAAACCTCTCCATTTAAAATATTGACAATTGTTAAACGTTTACTTTATTGAATATTACCAAGTATTAAAAGAATATCGACGAATTTTGATTATATTTTTAATTACATTATTTTCAAAGGGATTACTGTGTAAACATACCTGGCAACACTGGAGCGACCCCTGTATCATAGTCATCATAAATTTATAAGAGGTCATCTCTCTCTCTCTCTCTGAGCTGGCAGGTCCTGTCCTAGGATAAAACGAAAGAGTAGGTTGAGGAAATTGACGTTTGCAGCAAATCATGAACTGGTTTATTTCATTCCGCCTTCGCACACATGCACGGACTCATACAATGTTAGTTTATGTACAGATTGCGGAGTTGAAGAAAACATTTTCTAATCGGAAAGCAATCCGCATGCTTTTAATAAGTACCTGCAATGAGGAACTTTACTCAATGGCTATGAAATTCTCTGAGTCTGATGCTCTTTTCCGAAGGTATGTTCCGATAAATAAGAAGTAAGCAGAGGGACTAGCATCGACATATTGGCAGTTCTAATTATAGATTACATATAGCTGCATCAAATCCTGCACAGAAAAAAAATCTTGTAGTAAAAGCTATCATTTTACCCGACTACGCCTATCTTTAAAACTACTATGAAATTTCAGTCAAATTTACTACGTTTATGGTAAAACCTTCAACGTTTGTGATATATTTGACAGACTTCAAATGGATATCAACCGCATCATGGTTGATCTAATCGTAGGCATGGTAAATTCAAACGCATTTATAGTCAGGTGAAAATTGTTGGTGTTTGTGCTTAACTTAGCCCTCGAAATGGTAGTTTACACTGCGATTTTTTTTGCGTGTAGGTGCTAAATAAACTGCTTCACACCCGTCCCGTACCCTAGCTCAATTATTCAAATATAACGTGTTCTAATCACCGCATAAGTTCCGCAAGGTTCAATTCTGGACCCGGTGCTCCGGATCACGATGTATGACGAAGTGTTGAGATTGAAGGTTCCTAACATAATGCGTCTTTGCCACCACAGACCCCAGATATAAGAATTCGTCTACTACCTCGATTTCATCACCATCGATCTGGGCTCGATTGGAGTCGAGATTGGTGGCTTTGTGGACGACGTCGTCCTGACAGTTTTAGGTAAGACGCTGGAGGAGGTAGAATTGCCGGAGGTCGATGCACTAGACACGATTGAAGACTGAATGCATGTATCAAAGCATTCGGTTATATTCAGGGAAGGGCAATTTTGCTTTGAGCTTCCACTGTGTCGAACTACTTAGGACTTTAGTGTTTAGTCGTTTAGGATGGGTCGCTGGCCATTGCGCCGTCTTCTTTAGAGCTATAGGATGATAACAGAATGATTACGGCGTTCAAGATGTCCCGGTCTTGGCACAACTTCTGGACGGGATTAGTACTTAACGTAGAGACTCATACCGGCCCGTCATTGAATATCACCCTAGACAGTGCTGAAATAGCCGTGGAAGACTTCTTGCTGACATAATTGACGTGGCTACCTAAGGACAGCTTGTCATCGATCATGGGTCAAGTACTCCAAAGACCGCTTGGAGGAGATAGTGAAGTTACCCACGCTAATCTTTGCCTGTTTCTCCGATTTCCAATGGTTAACCACAGTCACCTCCGTCTTGTGATGAGCTAACTCCAGTTTTCTGGAGCTCATCCATTCATCCACTATGCCGATAGAGTGAATAGTCGTTAATTCAACCTCTTCGGTGGATTCGCTATAGACCTTGAGCATGATGTCGTCTGCATAACCGACTATCTTAACTCCCACAGGGAACTTTAGTCTCAACACTTCCTCGTACATTCCGTTGCATGGCACCAGGCTCAGGATAGAACCTTCAGAAGCTCCTGAGTTGATTTGGGCATATTTCTGGTCCCCTTCTATGTTGTAGATCAGAACACGATTTGGGATTTCATTTTCCAGAATCCTGTACAAGTACCAAGGAACCCGAAGGTGCAAGTTAGCAATGGTTTCTTCGCGTCAAGGATAACCACTGCACAGTAGCGGACGCCCTGCCTCTTACTCTGGAGTTCCGTCTCGGTTGTCTTGGTGACGGACAAGATGGCATCCGCCTTTGACTGACCAATTCGTAAGTCAAACTAGTTACTTGACCTGTACCTTCCGAGTACTTCGACAGCCTGTTAAGGATTATCCTCTCAAGCACCTTACCCGTCGTATCCAATAAGCAGATCGGTCAGACGCCAACGGATCATCCGGTGACTTCCCTGTCTTTGGCAGTAATATAAGATTTTGTCGTTTGCAGGTATCTGAAAAGACGCCGATTCGTTCAGACATCTTTGGATTACCCTGAACAGTTCGGGAGCCAGCCCAGCAGGATGACCAGGTTCGCAATACCATCTGGTCCTGGCTCCTTGTTCATCTTGAGTTTGCTTGTTTTTTTTTGCATTAAATCCGATTTTGATTGATAAATGGTGTAACATTAAAAAGTGATCTCACTTAGTTCGTTGAAGAAAACCAATTCTGGTGTTTGCATCTAAATTGAAATCATATGGACTGGAACTGATTTTGCTAGTGATTCAAATACGAAAAAAAAAACCCACTACAGTTCATCGTTTCATCAGCACCAATCGAATAAAAATTGTGTTACAACTCAAGCGTGCCCCTAGATCAATCAGTAAACTTACAAAATTTCCATTTCCAATTCCCGCAATTGGTTCCATCCTTGAAACTTTTCTCCGTCTTCGACGGTTCTCACGTCCCCGGTCGAGATCTTCCACAGCTGCCTTGTACTAGTGGGAACTCAATTATGACTCGTCGTAAAAACGAAAACCCCATTGAGAGTATTTTACATCTTCATCAGTTTCTCGGTCCCGCTCGCTGCCCTACACCGGTTAACAACCGTCAATTGTTGTCATATTTTATCGCCCAAAGCTAATCGAGCGTTAAACAATCATCCACAGAACCCATGCAGTGTGCAAATAACTTCATCGCCTCTGTTTCAGTGTTCCTAGCTAGATGACGGTAATAACACGCAATAAAATTTAGCGACCTGCGCGCGAGGCTGTTGTTCTGTTGTTGTTTTTGATTGGACTCATCCGTTGTGTTTTTAAAATTTCCCATCTCACTGCTCACGAGTCGAAAAAATCGATTTCGTCCGAAGCTGTCACGAACACACGCTCATCAGAACTGACTCAGACTCTCGCGAGCGAGTTTCGCTCGACGGGCGGAATCCTCAAAATTGCTCTCTCAAACAAAATTTATTTATAGGTTATGTTTTCATCGCGCTCCCTTTCCCAATCCTTCCATGCTACACTTCACCCGCGGATGGCGGATGGTGAGATCTCCTCCTCGGTATGTGTGCTGTGTTTATTTATTAGCAAGCGAATGATTGCTCAAATTTGGTTTTAGACGAGCACCGTCTTTTTTTTTTTGAAAATTGCATCAGACTTTGTGGTCATCGCCAAAAATATTCGCCTCTGCTTCGAGCGAAATTGCAGGCCGCGAATGCAGGCGCATAGCGGTTGTTGGCAAAATGCAAAGTGTAAACAACGCCGTGCGAATATCTCGCATGGGTTCGAAGATCCGAAGGAATCGGGACTAAAATTAGATGGCAGCTGTTGATTTGTTTTCTTTCTGCGGTTTTCCCTCCTCTCGTCGAACATCTGCTAATTTCATTAATCATTCTTATTTGATTATGCTTTTTCGGATCGTTCGCTCGCTCGGGCTGGTCGCTTAGAATTTTATTGCTCTTTCGAATTAATCATATTGAATTCAACGGAGAGCCAAAGATGATTATCATCGCAAGAGCGGTTTGTTGTTGGTGGAGAAGGGCAGAGTTATGGAAAGATGGAATGACATAATCGCTCACTGACGGGCAGGCAGGCAGGGCAAGCATGCATGGCGTATTGATTCGAACGGTAGCGGTAGCGACGAAGAAGACCAGGAAATAATAAATTCTCTAGCAGTAAGAAGAGAGCTGAGGGAGAGAATGCGAGAATATTCTCTCACTTCTTTTACGGTTCAAAGAGTGAGAAGTTGAGAAACTATAAACATAAAAGCTTTGCCTTGAGTGCCACCCAAAAGTGTGAGTGCTGCTTTGGGTGACCCTTTCGAGACTGGAAGTTGTGTATGAAGTATGAACTACACAGAAAAAAGAGTTCTTGAATATTACACAAAATCAGATGTATCAGGTCATTCCATCGGTTGTTCAATATTAGGTTGTCTCGATGTACACAATAAAATGATGCACTGCTTATCGATGTAATTTGGTCGATGTAAACGAGGCAATGTAACTCATCAAGAAAACGCGACGTACAACATAGTCGCGACGTAAAGTGCGACAGTTCATTCGAAACGATGATATGTAATATATTGTTATTACCCCCACCGCAGTCGCGCCATTCTAGCCAGCGACCAGCAGCCGGCCCTACGTGTGGGTGTGGGGAGAGGGCTACCAAAACGCTTCTGCAGGCAAGTACGATTTAGCTATTAGCTCGACAAGACCTGATTCGCTCTCCGATTCCAGCATATTTCAAGCAAGTTTGGAAGCTGCATCTCACGAAACAACTAGTGTTAGCCGAATCCTGGGACGCACCGAGATTAGTATTGCGGGAGCCCTCGATCCCCTCACCGTAGTCGAGCCATTCCAGCCAGCGACCTGCAGCCGTCCCGGGCCTACGTGTGAGAGTGGGGAGAGGGTCTTCCAAAACGCTTCTTCAGGCAAGTACGACTCCATTACTTGCCCAGCCAGACCTGATTTGCCCTTCAATTCCAGCCACTCTGCTTGTTCGCCTGCTATGCCTCACGGACTACTGGCTTATTATCAGAATGTTCGCGGGCTCCGAACGAAAATAGACAACTTTTTCTTAGCTGCCGTCGATTCGAACGTCGACGTAATAGTTCTCACCGAAACCTGGCTCAATGACCAAATTCATTCCGCTCAACTATTTGGAGATCAGTTCACAGTTTTTCGGAATGATCGTAATAGCATAAATAGCACCAAATCTCGTGGTGGTGGCGTTTTGATAGCAGTTCCAAATAGGCTTCACAGTTGCCTGAACCCTATTCCTATTTACCCTTCGCTCGAACAGTTATGGGTTCCAGATAACAACTCCACATAGGAAGTTAAGTATCGGTGCCATGTACTTACCTCCTGATAGGAAATCTGATTTGAGCAGCATTGAGAACCATATCAGTTCGATTGGCGCTGTGTTATCCCGTTTAGATCACAACGACTACGCCCTACTATTTGGCGATTAGAACCCGTCTGGGTTGGTTTGGAATGTTCCCATGATTGGTCATCCCACAATTGACGTTCTTCGTTCGCATATGCCACCTGTCTGCTGTGCATTGATGGATGGATTCAGCCTTCATGATTTAACGCAAATAAACTCAACGTTAAATCGTAACTCGAGACTGCTTGATCTTGTATTGGTAAATGAAGCTGTCGTAATGGAATGTACTGTTGTCGAAGCCTCCGAACCTTTAATTAACCTCGACGCCGATCATCCTGCGCTGGAGATTATTATCAATCTATCAGTACCTATTACCTTCGATAACATCGTTGATCCACATGGTCTGAACTTCCGAAGAACTGATTTCGCCGCAATGAACCAATATCTGTCCCAAGTAAATTGGCAGTTCCTTGACTCGTGCTCCACTATCGATGAAGCTGTAGACTTTTTTGACGAGGTAGTGTCCCGGGCTATATCAGATTTTGTTCCTCTGAGGAGACCTACTCGTAAACCTCCTTGGTCTAATGCTCATTTACGGTACCTGAAACGTGTGAGGTCGAAGGCTCTTCGTAAGTACTGCAAAACTCGAAATCAATTCACCAAGCGAATCTTCTCTGCAGCTAGTACCCAATACCGAATTTACAATCGTCTTCTCTACAAGAATTATTCAAAACGAATCCAATCTAACCTTCGGCGCAACCCAAAGTTGTTCTGGTCATTTATGAACACAAAAAGGAATGTAAATGGGCTACCGGTTGAAATTCATCTTAGCGACAGAATCGCTAGCACACCAGTGGACAAATGTGATCTCCTCCCTAGTAGCACACTTGTTACCATTCAGTTGAGATAACATAAATATGACTTGCTAAGTCATGATCAAGTAATTACAACTAATTATGATCGATGCGTTCGACTTCAATACTCCTGCGATTACATCAGACCTCGTTAAATCCGCAATCCAGAAGCTGAAACTTTCAAACGTTGCTGGCCCTGACGGAATTCCTTCATGTGTACTAAAGAGGTGCTCTGCAGTGCTTACGATTCCTCTTTTGAAGTTTTTTAACATCTCGTTACGCCAGGGAAAATATCCAACACCTTGGAAATCTTCGTTCATGTTCCCGATTTTCAAGAAAGGAGATAAACAAAATGTCGAAAATTACCGAGGAATCACATCACTCTGTGCCTGCTCAAAAGTCTTCGAGATCATCGTCAACGACTTGTTGTTTGCTAGTTGCAGACACTACATCTCTCCTGAACAACATGGATTTCACCCCAGAAGATCGATCTCAACCAATCTCGCAGCTTTTGTTTCCTCGTGTCTCCGGAATATGGAAACTGGATCTCAAGTCGACGTTGTTTACACGGATCTCGAGGCTGCTTTTGACCGGGTCGACCATGCTATACTTTTGGCAAAGTTAGACAAACTTGGCGTGTCAAATAACTTAGTTCGTTGGTTTAAATCGTACCTAACGGACAGGGTACTCTGTGTGAAGATCGGCTCAGCTCAATCGAATTACTTTGGAATTATGTCGGGCGTACCATAAGGGAGCAACTTAGGACCACTGCTGTTCTCCATTTTCATCAACGAGGTTGGACTGATACTTCCACCTAACTGCAGGTCGTTCTATGCTGACGATGTGAACATTTATGGGGTTGTGCGATGCTTCGCTGATTGCTTACTACTACAACACTTGGTCAATAGCTTTGAAGAGTGGGGTGTTCCAGGAATCTCCTGACACTGAGTGTTAACAAATGCTTCAATATCACATTCCATCGAAAATTGAACCCAATTGTATTTGATTACAAAATAAACAACCAGCTTCTGTGTGTGATCCTGTCAACCTTCCATTGTACAAGGATCGTTGCTCACTCTTGGGTATTGAAACGTTGGAACATAGGCGTACAGTCATGCAAGCAGTCTTCGCGGCAAAACTGCTGCTAGGTGAAATCGACTCTCCAGGAATTCTGGCAGAACTATCTATCTACGCTCCTGAACGAGTTCTGCGAACAAGACATTTTCTACAGCTCGGAACTCGTGCTGCAAACTACGGCCAACACGATCCAATTCGATTCATGTCATCGCGCTTCAATGAACACTACGCTCTGTTTGACTTCAACTTTTCCGCTGAGACCTTCCGTCACCGGATTCAGCGTAGTTGGATGGAAAGCCGCTAGTTCTGAAATGCTGATAAATACTACATATTGGATACCAGACGACTGATTCCACGAAAGATTATTTTTAATTTTTCTGACAAGTTATGTGTGTGTTCTAAAATTCTGTTTACTTGCTTTGTATTCCTTTTATTTTTGTTAATGAATGTAGTGTACGGTTTAGAGATAGGGTGTTTTTACGCCAAATGGATTTTCCCCATTATATTTCAATAAGAGGTTTAATCAGTTGGAATTATATAAACAAATAAATAAATAAATATCGTTTGAAAGCTGAATTACCCTATTGTTTGACGTTTCGATCAATTGTGTATGTTGTTTAACTTTTGAGTTATAATCACTCGAATGCGTCAAAATTTACTTTGAATCGGGCTTTACTGCAGAAATAAAATTAAATTTCACTAATACAGCCTCGGAAGCTGTGAAATTGAAGCGAAATTTCACGCATCCTAGAGTACTAAGGACTATATCGAAAATAAGTTATCAATATATTTTTCTTTCAAATCATATAAAAAATGATGCTTTATTCAAACCAATGCACAGTGGGCATAATCGAGGTTGTATTCGGACTTATTCAAAAGCCGGCTGTATTGATACATGAAGTGATGCTTTTCTATAGGAGAACATTTAATCTAATCTAATATAATGTAATACAAACAGTACGAGAAAGCATCCCTGAAATAATTGGGTAAGATGACGCCCAATTATTTGTTTTGTCAATATTGATGCTTGCTACATATCAAAGACATGATACAAGCATCAAAGTGACCAGGCCTACTGCTTCGCATTTACCGCAAAAAATGATTCTGTAAAATGAATGGAATGTAAACAAATGGATACGTGCACATATCGTACCATACGCTCCGAGATAAAAATACTAAAATAATATTAAAGTAAATCATGAAAATCCAAGTAATGATAAAAATGGTAATGATAATAAAAAAAAAAACAATATGCAATGTCATATAGAACAGTTTATAGAATATAGTGAAGGGGTATTATTATATAAAATGATAATAATTACGTACGCCTGCAGATTGTTGTCCTGCTGTTATTGTAGAAGGATTTGCGTATCTATTATGATGATGCTTTTCTATAGGAAAACATGACAACAAATCGATTGGAGCTACTTTCATCCTATGCAGGGCATGGTTAGCGCTTGATTTTGCCCTGTTTCACCATACATCAGTGTGTTTTTCAGGTTTTATCTGTATAACTACATTCTCCGCTGCATATCTTGAAAATGGTCGAATGTAACGTGAAAATCTCTGAGGAATCGAATGGGGCTGGGGTCGAAAAATAGTTCTGTTTGACCCATTTCACCTTAAACATGCCTTTTTTAATGTAGTTCTCGCCGCTGTTTTTTTTTTGCATAAAAAAGGCGTACATTACGTGAAAATTTAATGGTTCCAGTTTCGTGCTGTGTCAAGGTCAAGAAATAGTTCATTTTGCCCCACTTCACTCTAAACATGAGTTTATTTTAAATAGTTTTTTCACCTATAACACCTGATTTTTTGAGACTTTTTGTCTCAAAAGGAGGGTAACTTACGTGAACTTAATCTGAGGAAACGAATGCTGCTGGATTCGGATGTGCCGGAGTCGGTAAATGGTTAACTTTGCCTCATTTTGCCCTAACAATGAGTTTTTCAATTTTTGCCACAAAGCACATAATTAGGCCCTTTCGGGCCAGTTTAAAAAAGTTCAGTGTTTGGATTAAACAATCACTGGCGTCACTGACTTTAGACTCAGAATTTGTAGCATCTTCAGATTCATCGGTATCGCAATCTGCGATCAGCATGGCTGCAGTCTCAGCGAAGTAAAACCACAGTGAACAGACATCCAGGCTCGAACATTTTGTTTTCTTATTTACTGTGTAAATTTTCAAAAGCAAACTGGTGAAGATCAGCGTTGCCTAGTTTAGGTTTCACCAAACTAAAATTGACAGACCATCAAATCTCAAGGTGCGCAGGTGGCGCCATCACGAATCACCAAAACTAACGGAAACAAGCTGTAATTTCAAAATGGCAGTTACAGGGATTTACACATGGAGGGCACTCTCGCTTGGATGTCTGCTGTGGTAAAACTTCCTGGCCTAAACTCTTCATTTTCTTGAGATAGTGTTTCAATGTTGCTTCTACGTGAGCCAGGGTTGGACCACGCTAATGACATATTCATAATGTCCGTCAAATTGCCCTCTGGTGAAGTTTTTCGCGCCAGGTGAAGCCTGACATGCTTATGCTCGTCTGTAAAGCTTAGTGAGTACGGCTGTATTTAATTAAAAGTAATGCATTAAATATTTATGGAATGGCTCTTGTACATATACAAAAATTTCATCCAGTTCAAATCTAAAATTTGTTTACTAACTAATCGCTCAATAAATTCCTGCAACTGGCTGTATTTGTGAAGAGATGGAGGAAGACGTCTCACAAAATCAAATAACTTAGTCACAAACTCCGCGATGCCGGTATAGAGATCTGCAACCTTTGTGGCGTCCAAATTGGACGGCAAAGAATGCGTTGACTTTAACGCGGACTTTTACGTTCTGCTTATTGATGAAATGTAAAAGAAATATAAATTGTTACTCTAATGTTCCTGAAGATTTTTCAACCTCACTATGGAGTGCTCTGCATCTTTACATCTCTTTAGTACTTTGTTCAGTCCCCTGTGTCCAGGTCATTGATCTCGCAGGGTGAAACGTGTCCGACTCGGATTGATCCACAACTTTTGATCGTCACCAGCTACCAACATCAACGGCATAGCTTGTTCGGAAAGAAGGGAATCATTCTGCTTCAGTATTGAGCTCTGGTTGTATTGCGAGAACCCAGTAGCAGAGTCTACTTCGGCGGAATTATTCACTGTACAGTCGACTACCTTTCCATCCATAGTCGCGTAATTGCCGACATCCGTTCTGCAACTTTATCCAACTCCAGTATTCTGGAAATATCACTGCGTACCGTGTCACGTAATGCAACCTTGACCAATAAAGCTCGTTGGATATGAAATCTTCGGTTTTTTTTTTATTTGGTGATCCATGATCTTTTTCCAAGTGGACAACAACTTCACCCCGTGCATTTGTTTTGCAAACTTTTGAACAGCTTGTACTTTAGTTTGCTCAACCCGACAGGTGTTTTAAACAGCAAAGATTTTTCAACGGAAGCGGTAAGTTTCGGTTTTTAAATGCCCTGCAGAATCTATTTGGCGTAAACCTCGCCAGAAGTTCTCAGAACTCGAAGAATGTTAGCTATATGATGCGCTAATTTCACTTCCGAACGCAGCAGATTCAAGTGATACATTCTTTGCCTGGTACATTCAGACATATCACTAAACATTGAAGTTTTGGACCACGTATACCAAGCTTCTGAGTAGTTGTTAGGTCATCAGATTATCCTGTGGATCGTTGATTAATCGACGGCTATAAAAATATGATTTGATAATTTTGCTCTGTCATAAAAAGTATGCACGCCAACATGAATTGCACAAATAATCTAAATTTAATCTGAGCCAGTCAATGCTTTCTCATAAAAACGTTCATTTACATGCGCATTTACCCAGCTTCGAGTGAACTTTTCACCCAATTTATCACATATTTGAACACACTTGACTCATTTCCTACACCTCTTTCTATCAAAAGCTGCTCGTTCCGCTGAGAAATTAGGTAAATTTTTACAATATCTTTATTCAACATTTTGAATACCAAAATTTCACTGACCGTTTAAGCTACAGTTTGACTCTTAAAATGACAATTTAAGATGAGCCGATACAAAAGCTATAAAGGTCGTCTTGCCGACACACGAACTTATCGTCGTAAAGATACTAAAGATACATTAAAACAATTTGTCGTATCCTGGAGAGTGTGAGCTTTTTACAATGTGCAGATGTCTTCAGTGTCGTGTACTAATGTAGTCGAGTATCAGTAAACGACAATATGAAAAAATGCTGGAAAACAAATTGAGCTTTTGATGTTTGTCACGTTGCGCCAGGCTCTTGGGATAAATAGTTTTTGAATGCAAAGATGATTCTAAAGCCAGCTGAAATTAATAATTCAATGATAATGGAAAATAATAATGTCCTATGATGCGGTTCCACGTGTCAATTCACCATATACCGTTTCGTGAATGTGCAATATCTAACTATAATTTTAATCACCGAATTGTGACTCTAAAGAACGTTCACACCAAAATCCGGACAAAGTATTTATCCTGTTTCTTAGTCAAATCACTACGAAATGGAATGAAACTTGTTATGTACATAACCAATACATAGACAAACGTGAATCACACACATTGTTTACAAAAGCGCATTCTGTATTCAAGATGGCGCCGTCTGAACTAGCACGCAGGAAATCTATCTTGCACAAATATTTGGAAAATCCCAATTCTACTGTTCGATTCATCGCAAAATCGTTAAATGTGCCAAAATCAACTGTTGCAGATGTGATTAAACGTTATAAAGAGGGTCTTACTGTCGAAAGGAAAGCTGGAAGTGGTGGTGAACATGGACAAAGCAACACAAGGAAGGAGAAAAGAGTCCTTGCTGCTTTTCAGGCAAACCCGAAGGTGTCAACACGGACAGTTGCGAAAAAAGTGCAAATGTCAACCGGTTTTGTGCAAAAAGTGAAGTCTAAGGCTGGATTGAGATCATTCAAAGCTCAAACATACCCAGATCGTAACGCAAAGCAACCAAAAATCGGTAAAAACTTCTTACAAAGTTCCATTGTGTTGTCATGGATGACGAAAAATACTGCTTCCAGAAATTCAAATATCTCCCGGGAACGGAATTTTGCACTGCAACTAGCTGGAAGGATGCCCCTAAACATCGGAAATGGAACTATTACATGAAAAATATCTAGTTTGGCAAGCAATATGTTCCTGTGGGCTAAAATCTCAGATTTTCTTAACCACAGGTACCGTAAACGCTGAGATTTACCGACAAGAATGCCTCAGAAAGCGGTACTTGCCTTTTCTGGGAAAACATGCGACTCAATCCTTGGTCTGGCCAGATTTGGCCCGCTGTCATTACGCTAAAGATAAGCAAAAGAACGTTATTTACGTTCCCAAGGGTTGTAATCCACCAAATTGTCCACAGCTCCGCCCGATTGAAACATACTGGACAATGGTCAAGGGAAACCTCAAAAAGCTTGGTGGAGAGGTATCAACGATCCAAGAATTTCGTTTTAAGTGGTTTACTGTTCCGAAGAAAATTGGTAAGGATACCGAGCAAAGATTGATGACAGGAGTGAATAAGAAAGTGAGCGCAACAGCTTATGGAAATACATGCATATAAATCTAATGCAGTTGTGTTGAGTATCCAATTTTTCTTTTAAATGAAACAAATAATATGCATCAAGAATCAATATGAAATTGTTTCACTGTTGCAGAACCCCTTGGTCCGAAGTACATCTTGCAATCTAAACACACTAAAAAAATATCAACAGAAAAGGGTGCTGAGCAATCTACCCATTGGTTTGTACACACTAAACACCAATAAGTCTAACGCAAATCTGAGTGTAAGCCCTCTTTCACCTTAACGAGCACCTCAATTCGAGCTTTGACCTAAACTTCGTAGCAGCTTTTCTTTCGATAGGAGCGTGAGTTCTCTCTCACGAATACTCATCTCTCTCTCTCTCTCTCAAAAGCCTAAAATCTCTGAGCAGAGAACCGCGAAGAGCAGAGAGCGAATGCCAAAGCATCGCACGCCACACACACCAACAAACTTGCCCGACTCGCTCGGTCTTGGCCTGACTGACTGACTGCGAGTGGCGGTCAAAAACAATCAAATCCAGCAGAATATTGTTACGGCGCGCATGTTTTTCCGCTGCGGCGAACTACTCTCTTCTCTGCCATATACTAGCCAACTGAACACACCAACTGAACCAACCATCAGGGGCCAAGAAGCGTTCTCTGTAGTGTCTCTGTTTTCATTGCTACGAGCGCGAGTGGAGTGTTGAATTGAAGTGAATTGAATCGAAAAAGTTAAAAATATAAATCTCCGTTCGACGGAACAAGGTCCAAAAAAAAAAAGAAACGGTGAAAGGTTAAACAATTTTTTCATCGACTGTGAAGAAAGTGCTCCTGTTGTGGAAATTTTGTGGAAGAGAATTTTGCTACCGTGCTGAGGCTCGGTGAAATGTCGTGAAGCAGGCAACAGCAGCAGCAGCAGGCGTTGTTTCTGTGAGAATTCGGGAAAAAGAAGAAAAATTGCAATATCATCCCACCAGTAGGGGGAGTGAGCGAAATAGCAATTGAGCAAAGTGGCGAGCAGTGGCTTTTAGTGCTTGTACAGGAGTCAGCATTGCGTTTGTGTGATTAGACGAAAGTAAAAGTGTTTTTTGTCCCCCATATTTTGTTTTACGGAGCGTTTGTCAACATTATAGTTGGGCCTTGAGTTCTTTGCGTTGATGCGTGCAGAGAGGGCAGTATTGCGAGAAGGAAAAAAGCAATTTACAGTGGCATTTTTTGCGGTTTTGATTTTGTGAAGTGTTGGTTGAATAACTTTACCGAACGTGCTGCCAAAGGCAACTGCGATTCGGCAACAAGTAGTGTCCAAAGAGTTCGGTAAACACGCGACTGACGACATCGGCACTGAAGTAGCAATTTCACAATCAGTTAAATTGGGACCCCGTGGCACGCTGCTAGCAATCTGGTACGTAGCGATGGTTATCAACAGAAAAAAAATGAGACTTCCTCTTTCCGGAGCGCAAAAGTGGAACGCTCGGTAAAACGGCAAGAGATTTTACCGAACAGGGTCCACTGCAGCGCACCGGGTTTGCTGTTACTTTCAAGGTCATTGGGAACTGTCAAGACTGAGATGTTCACTGCGAGGTGGTGTGGGGGGCGCTTGTGAGAGCTGCTCTCAGTGCTGCATAGCCCGCAGGGGCAGAACGTAAACAAAAGCCCAAAAGGACATCGCATTGAACGGCTGCCAAGTGGGTGAACTTTTACAACCGTTCCACTTCGAGTTGCAAGATCCATTTTCGGATTATACGGATGGTTGCCAACGGAAAGCCAACAGGCGGAAAAAGATATGTCCTTTTTCCGCTTCGTTCTTGTGCCTTGATTGTTTATTGCCCTTTCCTCAGCCATCGAACGCCAACGGGATTGCTAATTGTCTTGTGCACACTGCGCATGTCCTAACATTGGAAGAGTTCTTCTTCCTCCAAACAACAAAGGAAAACTCGTTTGACCCACTGGAACAGATCAAAACATCGGATTTCGGATTATTTGCGTTTTTGGCGACGCAATTTCGATCGTAGCAACCATGAGATAAACATTCCATTTGACCTCCAACATTCCATGACTACGACGACTACTAGACAAACAAGCGAACCCCCCTTTTTCTCTGTCACCAAATCACCACCACTTCGGCAGTCATTCTCGCGCAAATGGAGAAGATGACATCATATAGTGTGTGCTCTGACGACTGGTTGCCTACCCATTTGCATTCGAAGCAAATGTTCTCAGTCTTGGTGGTGGGTCAGGGTCCGTTAATTAAATGCCACACATAATCGCATACACTCGCTTTTCTTCGCTAGGTAAAAGTATGGTACCTACAATTAGCTTCTGGTGGCGTGGTTTATGACTTTCGGGAAGAAGTACGGACTACCATGGTCCGCTAGGTTTGCCCGCTTTTAGTATGAAACGGTGGGCTGCGCGAGTTGGGAAGGTCCAAAGCTAACGGAACGGAACGAAATTTTAACGAGGCACTTCGAAGGGAGACCCTTTGCTAAGACCCGTACCGGTTCTACGTCGGTTGTGTGTTATGACTACTGACCTCATGCAACAAAGTCAGAAGTAACGGGCCTCCGATGGCGTTTTCTAATGTGAATCATCGTCGACGGTTTGGTTGTCGTAGTTGCTTGGCAGGTTGGTTTTTGATGAAAAGGAGAATATCGTGAAATTCTTGGATGGAAGGAAGCGGCAGGGCTGACCAAGCAAATGGCGGGACATTCTGTCGTCTCGAATATACGCAACCTTTCATGCAGAACTAAATTTGGAGCTTAAGAAAATAAAAAGAAGGAATTGTGGAAAGTTATGGCGCCTTTTTCATAGCTGCTATTTCAGAAGCTTAGAGAATAGAAGGAATTACATTGAGAAAAAGTATCATTGCTGCCTAGAATAATATATACAGTTACAGATCGGAAATTTCTGCGTGCGTGAATAAAACCAGAATGAACACCTGCGCACAATTCCTAGAACACATGGAGTATGTCGCGGTGCAGTCTTTAAAGTTCTTCTGACGTACCAAAGGCTCGGGACTGTAAACTGCAAATCGGCCTAGACGTTGACGAAAACGTAAATCCGTTCGTTAAGAGGACCGCAAAATCGCGAATCAAAACAGAAGCGGAGTCTATCAACTTCTGATCCTGTAATTCGTTGATGCTTCGCTGAGCAAAGGTTAAAGCCATTGCGCTTGGGAGTGATCCTTCATCAGTCAGAGTCAGACTGATTAAAAAAGTGTCTCAACGCCAGAAACCATATAACAAAACCACAAAAGTTCTGCAAAAGGGTTGTATGGTTGAACGAATCCAAGTTGAGCTGTTCAACAAGAAACGTAAGAATACGGTGAAAAAATAGGTCACGGAAGCTCTATACACTCAGCTGTTGACCTAACCGCATTGTCTCGTTATGGATGACGAGACGTATCTAAAAGCAGACTGCTCATCATAAGTTCGATGTTCCGGAGGACGTTAAAACGCAGATGTCAAAGTTTGCCAAAAAATACATGATTTGGCAAGCAATTTGCTCGTATGGAAAGCGGACCATCCCATTCGTGACAACAAGGGCGGTCAATAGGAAGGTATATCTAAAAGAAGGACTCCAAAGGCGTCTACTTCCACTTCTGAGGTCACAAGGTGGTCCTACGCCGTTCTGGCCAGATGTAGCTTCACGTCATTACTCGAAAGATGTTCAGGAGTGGTACAAGCCTAAGGACGTCAATTTCGTGCTTTTCGATTCCGTACACTCTGGCTTATGGCAGGCGGTTATATGGATGTTCTGAGTGAAAATCTGGTAGAATCATTGCTTATTTTGGGATTGAAGTAGAAGTAAACCTGATTCAGGCCACCCGACCCCAGCTGCGCGACCGTAAAGTGCAGCAGAAGCAGCAGAGGAAGAGGCCTGATCGTTCCGCGGGTTGTGCCGATAGGTTTTATGGAACAGACAAACGGTGAAGAAGTACCTGGACAAGATGGAGATTGTTATGCGGAAATATGAGTCGAGTTTGGCCGTTTCAGATCACGAGCCAATCACCCAGCCGGAGCTACTGAAGGTGCTGCTAATAAAACATTTTCAAGCCGAAGCGCGACCGGATGGTCATAAATGATAACGAGACCTATTTGACGCTGGACGGCAAAGATTGGCAGGAGACCGTGTACTTTATGTTTCCTTAGAATGAGGTAAGCGTTGACGATAAATATGACTCCCACACCAAGTTCCCGAAGAAGATCCTTCTGTTTCTACGTTAAGGATCGAAAAATAAATGTTCAAGCTGTTGTTCATGTCTTCGGGACAGTATGAATGGACTGCCGGAAGTTGCCGCCTCCAGGAAGAAGTATCACGTGAAGAAAGATTTGGTAGTCTTCTGGCCGGACCTGGCATCGGCCCATGATGTCTACAGATCACTGGTGGAGAGGACCCGGTTAAAGATAAACGTTGTACCGAAGACCGTCAACCCTTTCAATGCCTACTGGCTTCAACCGACAGGATAAAAATGTACAAACTTCAAATGGAGAATCTCCTATAATAATTTCGTGGCCAAAAATCGAATCGAATTTCGTGGCCAAGAAAACCCTGAGCATACGACATCCAAAAATTATTTCCCAGATTGTGCCGTGATGGAATGCACGCCGGACTTAAAAGTAAAGACACGCTTTTAAAAACTGCACGAACATTTGTTGATTATGTATTATGTAGTTATGGACAATTATGATTATGAACACGCAAAAATAATCCGCTGTTGAAACTACCATTTCAAGGGTTAAATTTAGCGCAAGCACCAAAAATTTTCACCGGACTATAAATACGTTTGATTCAACCATGTCTGCGATTGAAGTCATCCATGGTGCGGTTAATGTTAACATTAGGTCTGTCAAATATACCACATATGTTGAAGGTTGTACCTCAAACGTAGTAAATTTGACTGAAATTTCATGGTAGTATTTAAAATAGGCATAGTCGGGTAAAACTTTAGTTTTTACCACAAGATTTTTTTCTGTGTAGTTATGGCCAACAAAACGTACCGCGAGAGTCGGAGTAGGCTACGTTGCGACAAGACGTGATTGTTTTCCGTGGCGTCATTTTGAAGTTCACGAGTTGAAAATTAACAATTCTCGAGTACTTTTTAAAACAGACGTATCTGATTTTATAAACAAAGCGGGGAAGTAAGATTCAAACGTAAATTTCTCAAAACTGTCAGAACTCCCACGGAAACAAGCATCACTATCATGTTTTTTTTTTTTTTATTAATCATTTATTTGTACAGGCTCAATCGAATCAACTTTACAGAGCCAAATTTTCATGTTTTTCTACATCATTTATCTTAAAACTAAAGTTAGGAGGAAAGAGCCGATTACTCGCGGCCGTCTCGAGGTTAATAGGAACTACAAATTACGGATGGGAAAGAGGGTGGGAATTTAAAGTATGGTTTACATAACACATCAAATTTAAATTCTAAATTATTGAAACACTTATAACTATACAATTTATGGTTTTCTTTTGACTTGAACATTTTTTGAAAAAATAATAAACACACACACACATACACAGATTAAAAAAAAAACTTAAAATAAACATACAGGTTAAACTAACTACAATCTAAAGCTAATGTTAGTCAAAAACACATAAATGAGTTTCATGTACTCCAAATCACGTACAGCCAAAATATCTCGAATTGGCACATTGGGTTGTCTACCTCGAGCCCGAAGGGAATCATAAAGCCTCGATCTGAAAGCACGATGCTCAGCACAAGACCAAATAACGTGATCTGCATCCTGATAGCCTTGTCCACACTCACAGAGATTGCTGTCGCTCAGCCCAACCCGGTTTAAATGAGCGTTCAAAGAATAATGATTGGACATGAGGCGAGACATGACACGAATGAAGTCTCGACCCACATCCATTCCGCTAAACCAAGATTTCTTCGACACCTTTGGGATGATAGAATGTTGCCATCGCCCCAAATCTCCTTTACTCCATTTATGCTGCCAGCTGACGAGTGACTGTTGACGAAAAATAGTAAAAAATTCGTTGAAGGCGATTTGTCGATCATAAATATCGCCTTCCATAGCGCCCACCTTTGCAAGCGAGTCCGCTTTCTCATTGCCGGAATTGAACAATGAGATGGGACCCATACAAAGGTGATGATAAAATAACGCGAAGATAAAGCACTTAGAAGCTCCTGTATTTTCATGAGAAAATACGAGGAGTGCTTACCGGCCTCAATGAGCGAATAGCCTCTATAGAACTGAGACTATCCGTGAAAATGAAATACTGATCCGGTGTTAGTGAGGCAACAATTTCTAGCGTAAAATGTATTGCCGCTAATTCAGCGACATACACGGAACAAGGAGCTTGAAGTTTACGGTTGGCGCTATAAATTTCATTAAATATACCAAAGCCTGCTGACTGCTCTATCAAAGATCCGTCAGTGAAGAACGATTTAGTGGAATCAACTTGGCCAAACTTTGCAGCAAATATCACCGGAGCAATCATAGGACGATGATGCTCTGGGATTCCACGAAGCTCCTGCTTCATGGATAAATCAAAATGAACCGAATTGTCGAAATCGGAGAAGCAAACACGATTGGAAATGTTCGGCGAAGGGCTGACATCCTGTGTTATGTACAAATGGTACAAGGTCATGAAGCGAGTTTGAGGATTCAACTCAAGGAGCTTCTCAAAATTTTCGATCACCTCGGGGTTCATAACTTCACACCTGGTGAGGAGCCGGAGAGATAATTCTGAAAACCGATCCGAGAGTGGCAACATGCCAGCCAGCACTTCAAGACTCATGGTGTGAGTCGAGTGCATGCAACCTAACGCGATACGAAGACACCGATACTGAATACGTTCCAGTTTGATGATGTGCGACCGAGCCGCTGACTGAAAACAAAAACTACCGTATTCCATAACCGACAAAACCGTTGTCCGGTACAACGTTAGAAGATCTTGTGGATGAGCTCCCCACCAGGTCCCGGTAATTGTGCAGAGAAAGTTGATCCTTGGCTGGCACTTTCGCTTCACATACTCAATATGGGATCTCCAGGTGCACTTTGAATCGAACCAGACCCCAAGATATTTAAAGGACATAGAGTGAGTTATCGGCTTACCCCAAATTTGAAGCTTTGGTTGTGCTGGGTTATGCTTCCTTGAAAAAACTACCAACTCAGTTTTCTCCGTAGAGAATTCGATACCTAGCTCTAGAGCCCAAGTAGACAAATTGTCCAAGGTATCCTGTAAGGGTCCTTGCAGATCGACCCCATTGGGTCCCGTGACAGACACTACGCCGTCATCTGCAAGTTGTCTCAACGTACAGTTGTCACCTAGACAACCGTCAATGTCTTTGACATAAAAATTATATAAAAGTGGGCTTAAACATGATCCCTGGGGAGACCCATGTAGCTAAATCGTGAAGCTGTAGAGGTTCCATGAGAAAAGCTCATATGTTTCTCTGACAGCAAATTGTACAAAAATTATTCATTAATGGTGAAAAGCCACAAGCGTGGAGTTTATCTGAAAGAACTTCAACAGATACTGAATCAAAGCCCCCTTTATGTCCAAGAATACAGAAGCCATTTGCTCTTTTTAGCAAAAGCTAACTGAATCTCTGTGGAAAGCAACGCGAGACAGTCGTTCGTTCCCTTACCCCTACGGAAACCATATTGAGTATCTGAAAGCAGGTTGTTCGTCTCAACCCATTTGTCCAGACGGAAAAGGATCATTTTCTCCAACAACTTTCGAATACAAGATAACATCGCAATTGGTCGATAGGAGTTGTGGTCGGACGCGGGTTTACCAGGTTTTTGAATGGCAATAACTCTCACCCGTCTCCAATCATCCGGTACAATGTTGAGTTCCAGAAACTGATTAAACAAGTTCAACATGCGCCTCTTCCGCGACGTCTGGGAGGTTCTTAAGCAAGTTGAACTTGATCCTATCAGCCCCTGGAGCCGTATTGCCACACGAAAGGAGTGCGAGAGAGAACTCTACCATTGAAAAGGGTTGGCTAATCTCACCTATCGAGTTCGTGTTTTCGCGAGGAATCATCCGTGCCGGCACAGAATCTGGACACACTTTTCGCGCGAATTTGAGGATCCATTGGTCCGAGTACTCTTCGCTCTCGTTGTTCGTAGTTCGGTTACGCAACCTTCGCGCCGTGTTCCAAAGAGTACTCATCGACGTTTCGCGCGATAGCCCGTTCACGAATGTTCGCCAGTAACCGCGTTCTTGGCCTTGATGAGGCTCTTAAGTTCGCGTTCGAGAGCCGTGTATACTTCGAAGTGCTCAGGTGTTCCACGTCTACGGAAAACTTTAAACGCGTCGGACTTTTTACGGTAAACCTCGGTGCATTGCTGATCCCACCATGGCGAAGGAGGTTTCCTGGTGAAATGACGTCAATGGAACTGGTCGAGTTTGAGCTTGAAGCGCGCTGTCTAAGATCAGGTTGGAGAGGAAGTTATACTCTTCCAGCGGTGAAAGCCTTTCTACCGTCGTTACGGCTTCATCTACTGCTGTCCTAAACTTTGTCCAATCGATGTGACGGGTAAGATCATACGTGACGTTGACAGATTTCGACGGATTGAACCCGGTGGCAACCGAAATTTTTATGGGCAAGTGATCACTACCGTGGGGATCTTGAATCACATTCCATGTGCAATCCAACGATAATGAATTCGAGCAAAGTGTGAGGTCTAATCTACTGCCAACTGAGGATGTACCAGCCAAACGTGTTACTTCTCCATTGTTAAGAACTGTCATATTGAAGTTGTCACAGAGGTCATATATCAGGGAAGATCGGTTGTCATCGTACAGTTCTCCCCAGCCTGTACCGTGAGAGTTAAAATCTCCCATGACCAACCGCGGAGCAGGAAGAACCGAACAAACATCTGAGAGTTGTTTTCGGTTAATGGAGACTCTAGGAGGAATATAAACGGAAGCAATGCAAAGGCTTTTATTTTTAATAACAGCCTGACATGCGACAACTTCAATACCTGGAATTGGAGGAAAATTCACTCTATAGAAGGAGTAGCACTTTTGATCCCCAAAAGTACTCCTCCTCCACGCGAATCCTCACGATCAAGACGAATAATATTGAAATCATGAATCGGAAGATTGATTTCGGAAGAAAGCCATGTTTCACAAAGAGCAGAATGCATCACAACCGGTAGTGTGAGCTAAAAATTTAAAAGATTCCAATTTAGGAATCAAACTTCGACAATTCCACTGTAGAACAGTGATCAAATCCCCGACCTCATTTGGAAAATTATCCATCGAAGGAAATGATAGCTGCAAGGATGGGCCACTTTAATGTTAATTTCTGCAAAAAGTTTTCACAGTGGGAAGCATTGCCATAACAATGCTTTTGAGAGGGTCAGAAATTTCGAGGTACTTAAAGATACCTTCGGCAATGTCATCAAATGAGAACAGCCCACTAGAGGAGGGGCTTCTGTTCTTAAAATTGGGGCTTCAGGGGTTTTGGATGTCCCCGGGAGAGATGGAAAGTCCTGGGTGTAGTTAGTACTACGAAAACCAGGTGGATTAGGATTTTCCTTTTTCCACCTTTCCTTGAATTGGGCAAGCTGGTCTCAGGCTTCTTTTCAGCAACTTTCCGTGGGCGGACGCGTCTCCGCTTCCTTGAAGCACCTTCCGGAAAGGTGAACGATGTTCCCTCTTCAGTCGAATCAAAGTCAGACTCGTCATCTGACAGAGGAGCAAAGGGATTTGTATTGGCATCGGGTGATGGTGAGGCTTTTTAACCATTTCAGCAAATGATTGCCTGGAACGCTGTTTCAGCGAGCGTTCTAATTTTTCCCCGCGTTGTTTGTACGCCGGGCACGATGAGAGAGCATGAGGAGGAGTTCCTTTACAAAAGCGCATTTAGGTGTGCTGTCTGCGCACGCGCCATCCTCATGCTTCTCCCCGCAGTTGGAGCAGCGCGCCTTATTGCCGCAATGGGAGGTCGTATGTCCCATCTGCTTGCACTTTCGCAGATCATGACCCGAGGTACAAACAATCGCACAGGTAGCCGAAGTTTTCCCAACTCGACGTATTGGGGAGGGCTGAGCCAGAGAAGGTCACGCGAAACGAGTCTGACGGTGTAAACTTTTTCGCCCTTGTTGGTCGACACTGTGCCAAGTTGGCGCACATCAAGTATCTTTACTGGGGAAGCAGAGGGTTCTTAAATCGACCAACCCCCGCTTCAGCAGGATCTCAGGGGTCAGACTCGTTTCGGAGACCACACCTTCAATTTCAATACCCCGAGCTGGGATATACACTCTATATTCTAGAGTAAAGAGCTGGGAGACAGCAATCTCATTAGCTTGCTGAGATTGGACACAACGACCCGAAGTTTATTGGGTCTGACTTTCATTATCTCGGTCACGGCCGAGAATCGCTTCGTCAGATCATCAGAAATCTGACAAACATTTAGAGGTTTCGATTTGGGCTGAAAATAAACAACCCATGGCCCAGTTGAACTATCTGGATAAGCACGTGATCTGGTAACTCTATGAGCTACCTCATCATTTCGTGCCATAGATGATTCATCTTGCGATAAATCATCCATGGCTCGCTTGTGGGAGCTTATCACGCTCAACCACTAACGTAATTATCTACAATCAATCACAGATAAACAAACTAAACCTAAAAAAAAAAATAAAACTAAGTTCACTCTCACACACACTATCAATCACTCTCCACACTCACACACACTACGATGAAAATGACTCAACTTAACTTATATACTACTAAAAAACTTATCTTATAAGTATCACGGATCTACTGCAGCTGGGCGACGAATGTGTGCTGCTGCTGCCGAGCGACGATGAGTGACCGCGTGTACCGTCTAAGCGTGGAGCTAAACGATGACGATGATGTTGCTGGTCGGTGGTAGTTGGTGTATGGAAGAATGCACGCTTCACACGATGGGCTGCTGGTATGCGTGCCGTATAGATGCGGAACAATATGGCTTCTCGATCGTGGCAATATTGCTAATTGCAATCAATGACGTTGTTGCACCACTTATCACACAATGTCCTCTTCTTCAGCAAACCAAGACTGATTTCACTCACGACGATTTCACTGGTGATTTATAAAAACTGATACTGAAGACTGTAAACAACTCGTAAAAAGCTTTCAAAGCAACGGAAAGCGGACTGAACGAACTGTACCGTTCGCTTGTTCACTGGGCAATGATCACTATCATGTAGGGAAAATGTTATTCCTTGTGTTGGTGGCAAAAGTTAGCATGAAAGTGCTAAGGGTTTCAAGAATTTAATGTTTAAATCTGACCTCCCCTCGTTGTTTACAAAATCGGATACGCCTGTTTAAAAACAGGCAAAACAGTGAGCAAATTACGCTACGAAATGCTGCCTCATATACCGCATTTTCGTCAAACGAGGAAGTCTTTGCCGCAAAAGAGGCCTATTTTACGGAATTCGGCAAATCATATTTTTTGATGGCTTGAAAAATTTGAAATATCGCTGGACTAAATGTATTCAGTTGAAAGGAGAGTAAGGTAGGAAACGACTTAAGCACCCCGGGACCCTATTCCAAGCACGGGGTAAACGTTAACCTACATCGCTAATTTTTTGCAGTATGGTGCTTCACTAGATGGAGCACCATACTGCAAAAAGTGCGCGTTATAGGTTTACGTTAACCCCGTGCTTGCAATAGGGTCCCGGGGTGCTTAAGTCATTACCTACCCTATATTGAGAAATAGGTAAAAAACTACAGCCCCATTGAGTTGTTTGAAATGATGACTTATAGCTACGCAACCAAATGTAAGCCATTTGGGTTGTACAATGCAATATTCTTTAACAGAGAAACGATAGAAAAAATAGGATATATTTTTTGAGACGTGCTAAGTCGTCCAAACTCTCCTGGAGATTAAAACCTAAGTTCTACAGTTGTAGCAGTAGCTTAATCTGCTCTTGAATGTTATGATATGTATTCAAACATATTCAACGAATGTCCTGGAAGACGAACAGACTTTTTGAGATAATCTTGGGAAACTAACGTAACTTTGTATAGCCTATAAAAGTAATTTTTAGATTGGAGACCTTAAGTTTTGAAGGACAGTTAGAATGGCTTGAAAGTAACAAGGCTATCCTATGATGTCTGTGGACGTTTCAGAATCTTCATTGAATATGTTTGAAAATTTATCGTAGCTTCGTAAAGCCCAAAAGGCTACGGTTACTTCTGTACATCTTAAGTTCTGAACTTGAACATCCCAAGATACTCTGATAATGACTGGTGACCTTATAGAAGATTCACTGAATGTGTTTTAATAGTGAATATGTTTTAATACAAATCGTAGCTTTGCATAGCCCAGAACGCTTTTGTTACAACTATAGGTCCTACGGTCTGATCTCAAGGATAGTTTGGACGATCTAGTAGATGTCATATTGCCTTATGATGTTTGTTGACTTTTAAGAATATTATTTGAGTATGTTTGAATATTTATTGTCACTTTGTATTGCCTGAAAAATACTATAACAACTGTAAATCTTAAGTTCTGCACGCCAGGACAGTTTGGATGACCTAAACCATCTCAAGATTATCTTGTGTATTTTAACAATAAAAAAATTATGCCTGAATACGTGACGTTACTTTATATAGCCTAAATAGCTACTGTTTTTACCGTATATTTCGTGTTTGACTTTCCAAAAGTTGATTGTTGACTTTTTAAAAGATTCATTCAATTTGCTTGAATACATGTAGTAACTTTATGTATCCCAACTGTGTGTATGTAACAACAACTGATACAACTGTAGATCAATTTTTTTGAACTTAAGAACAGTTTGGATGACCTAGAATATCCCAAGATAGTCGCATCATGTCTCTTGACCTTCCACCCTATTCAATGAATATTGTTAAATACATATTGTCCCTTTGCATACTCCAAAAACCTACTGTTACAACTGCATATCTTGTGTTCTGAACTCAAGGATAGTTTGGATAGCCTAGATTATCCCAGTTTATCGATTATAGGATAAACTGGGATAATCTTACGTTCCATAATATTCACTGAATATGGTTGCATACGTAGCATAACTTTGTTAAGACCAAACAGCTACAAGTACTGCTGTTCTAAACTCAAGGACAGTTAGGATGACCTAGATTATTCCAAAATTTTCAAATAATGACTATTGACCTCATAAAGACTGGACTCGAAAAAAATGAGACACACAAAAATGATCACCAAAAATTCATTTCGAATCGAATACTTCTCAAATTTTCAGGTATTAATTAACTATATATTAGCTATGTTTTGGCATAATTTATTTATTGAATTTCCTCCTTCAAGCTGCATGCTCGTATATTTCTCTTAACACTGCTCATGAGATCTTGGGCGAGGCTTTGTCCATCTTCCTTACACAATTTCTCCCAGTTTTTCTTCAAAGCTTCATCGGTTTTGAATGTTTTTCCGCTTTTCTTCAACTTCTTCTTCATTATCGCCCAAAACTTTTCGATCGGACGAAGTTCTGGTGTATTTGGCGGGTTTGCCTCCTTCGGGACCACATTAACGCCCTTCGCTTCGTACCAATCCATTACAGGCTTGGCGTAATGGCACGAAGCGAGATCCGGCCAGAACAGCGTGGGACCACGGTGAGAGCGGAGGAAGGGCAGCAAGCGCTTCTGCAAGCATTCCTCAATCTGCCCGTTTATGGTGCCGGTTGTAACAAACGGCTTGCTGTACCGTCCGCACTCGCAGATCGCCTGCCACAACAGGTACTTCTTCGCGAATTTGTCCATCTTTCTCTTCCGGAACTTTTCCGGAACCTCCATGCGGGACGTACCGACAAAAAACTCGAGGCCGGGGATTTGTTTGGTGTCCGCCTTGATATATGTCTCGTCGTCCATGACGAGACAGCTTGGCTTGACCAGCCACTCACGGTACAGCTTCCGCGCACCCCATTCGGCCACCGTGTTTTGCTTGGTCCAGTTTGGCGCCTTGCTGCCTTGCGTAGCCAGCCGCTTCATGGTCTGCTGGACGAACCACTTCGACGAATTGACCTTTTTGGCCACGTCTCGGGTGGAATGGTTCGGGTTATTCTTGAAGTACTGCCTTATCTTCCGCGCCTTCTCTGGGTATTCCGTTTTCGGTTTTCGGCCACTTCCAGTGCGCCGCTCGATGGTCTTCGTCTCCTGGAACATCTTTACAACGCGGGACACGGTGGAATGGTGTATTCCAAGCCTTTTGCCAATCCATCTGTGCGACTGACCAGGATTATCGATCGCCGCGCCCAAGATTTGCTGGCGTTGCTCTTCTTGTTTCGAATGCATGTTGAAAACTACTTGACAGATCGCGATAAAATTTTGCACACATAAACATAACACTCTAGTATTACCCAAAATTTCATTAATTTTTACCCACACGATAAAAAGTAAAAGTGACCAGCTTTGGCTTCAATAACTACTCGGCATAGTCGTAGCATTGACTCAACAAGCTTAGCGGTTGTTTCCGGGGTGATTTTGTCCCATTCAGTTGAGATTACTTGCCGCAATCGCTGGATGCTTGTTGGTTTTTGCTCCTGCACCTTAATTGACCAGATATGCTCGATCGGAGACTGTGCTGGCCACTCCAAACCTTGATACGCTTTTCCTTGAACCACTGCAAAACCAGCTTTGAGGTGTGCTTCGAATCTACGTCTTGTTGGAACGTATATCTGCGCCCCATCTTTAGGTCTTGTTCATACGCTGGTAGTTTTCGCGTCAAAATGTCCAAATATACCTCCTTGGTCGGAAGTGACCATAGATCCCCATGAAGTGTGGTCGTAGGATCACTTCAATCATTTTTTGATTTTTTTGGGGACAACCAAGCTTCTTAGCTTCTTAAGTGCTAAAGGGCGAACACAAAATTATTGCGACACATTCAACAGGGCATACCTTTTTTACCATTGCATTGGGTAAAAATCAACCAAATTTTGCACACTTTCTCATTGATGTGTATTGTTTACATTCTGTCAAACTCGAAGTCGTGTTTTTCGATTCAACGAAAATGGAGGTGAACCAACGCGAGTCGAGAGAACAAATTCTTTCCAAACACCGGGTAGTTGGGAAAAATGTTGAACATTCACCATTCAACCGTCTCCATAGTGTTGAAGCGGTTCCAGGAGCGGTTGACGTTGGACCACGGCAAAGGAGCTGGAAGAAAACCGGGACCGGAGAACAAAAAGACGGAGGAAAAGGTGAAGCGGATGATTAAAGCAAATCCCAACGTCTCAAGCCGTGATTTGGCTAAAAAGATCGGCATGTCGCAGAGCTACGTCCAGAATGCAAAGAAGAGAGCTGGACTACATACATACAAGGTACAGAACTTCCCAAACCGCGATGAGCAGCAACAATCGACGGCTAAAACTCGGGCACGGAAGCTCTACGAGAAGATGCTGACAAAATATGGCTGCTATGTGATGGACGACGAAACGTATATAAAAGCCGATTTTAGGCAAATTCCGGGGCTGGAGTTTTTCACCGGCAAGAGCAACTTCTATGTGGACGACAAATTTAAGAAGAAGAAAATGTCGAAGTTCGCCTCCAAATATCTCATTTGGCAGGCCATCTGCTCTTGCGGACTGAGGAGTGAGCCTTTCGTGACAAAGGGCACAGGAAATGACGAGATCTACAAATCTGAGTGCCCCGAGAAGCGCCTTTTGCCGTTCTTGCAGCAGCACGACGAAGCTCCGCTATTTTGGCCAGATTTGGCATCATGCCACTATTCTAAAAGTATCCTGGAGTGGTATGAGGCCAATTCTGTCCATTTTGTTCCAAAGGACATGAATCCGCCAAACTGTCCGGAGCTGCACCCGGTGGAACAGTACTGGGCAATGATGAAGCGGGAACTTCGGAAGAGCAAGAAGACAGTCAAAGACGAGAAGGACATGTTAAGAAAATGAAAAAAAAACTGAGAAACTGGTACCGGATGACACTGTAAAGACTTTGATGGAGGGCATCAAGCGAAAATGCGTTCAATTTTACACTCAAGGCTCCATCGATTAACTTTTCTTTTGATTTTTGAAGTAAATATATGTATAAAACTACCCTAAAATTTTGGTTTGATTCTAAACATTATAAGAATATTGACATGACATTTTCGGTGTCGCAATAATTTCGTGTTCGCCCTTTACTCTGCCCTTAAGACCTTCCTTATGAAGACAGTTTCGTACGGATTGTGATATCAGTTGAATGAAAAACACTCGCTTTCAATCCAATTCGCAATTTTCGGAGATGATAGTCCCCGGTCCACGATAGTTCAGTCTTCACGATAGTTCTGTCAAATCGGCTAGTTGTCTGTGAAGGAAGCCCCGATCGCTTAGCTGGTGAGCTTGAACCATGCTTTTTATACATCTGCACAATCCTAGCGACCATATCTTTGTGAAGTTTTACAATATCGGCAAAATCACGGTAGCTTCTGCCAGTTTTGTGATGTTCATTAATCAAATTTCGGATGCTGGTCGAAATTTGTGCTTTTTTGGGCATTTTGCAACAAATAACTTCCAATTTTGAAACTGAAATTTTAAACACGATAACTTCAAGAGCACTAAATGACAGCTTAACACAATGCACAGTGGGCAAAAATGGACGTTAAATCCCATTAATTTAGACGGCGCAGGGTAGCAGTCCTTGAAAATTGCCTGTCTTATGGGAAGCAATGCGAAAAAACGAATGGGCTCATTCAGGGCTGACCACAGTTAGTGTCCCATTTGCCCGTTTCTCCCCTCATTTTCGATGCAAGCTAGAATTATAACCCGAACATTCAACTCGGTGCTACTATATTGAACCCAAATGCACTGTAAATTTGCACAAAAAGCTGGAGAACTGAAACAAATTTTACTTTCATTGAATGCCAGGAAATGGTCCATTTCACCTGATTTCCCCTCATACAAGCATAAACTCATATATCATGCGGTTCTGAAGATTCGCGCCAGTAATATTACTCTCACTTACACTTTATTTATGTTAAAATGTCCGGAAAATTGAATGATGATGGCTTCGTTTAGGGTTAACTTTAGGAAATGGTCCATTTTATCCGATTCTCCCCACATACTTGAAAAAACTTATATAAAATGCTGTTTTGAAGATCGGCGCCAGTGATATTACTCTCACTTACACTTTATTTATGTTAAAATGTCCGGAAAATTTAATGGTGGTGGCGTTAAGGGTTGAACTAACCAATTGAAATATTTGTTTTTTGTAGCAATTAAGCTTGTCACTAATGCGTCCTTATAAAAAATTAGAACACAAGGCTGAGAGCGAACACATCGCATTTCAACCGAAGCTTAAAATATTTTCCAATAGTAACAATGCTTATCTCATTTCATGTCTATTTTTTAATTTGAAAAAAATGATCGAAGCTCAACTTTTGCAAATCGATCTTTGGCTGAAATCGATTGCAATCGATCTGCATTTCACTATTGTTGTTCCCATCCAGCTTTGTAAGCGTACCTATTCATCCCGTTTCAAGATGGAACTTTCCTGCTTTGGTATTTTTCTTTGCAAGAAAAATTCACACCAAAAGTCCAGCGGAAGCACAGCTCTACCATTCTTTGTCCATAACACCGATCACAGCGTGGAACTCGTCTCCTGCTCTGACTGCTACTAGTTATCCATCGTCCGTCCGTCAGAGGCGATCCAAACAGTTATATTACACGCGATAAATTTCCCTCTCTACACTTCAGCTCTTGTTGATGGCTGCTCGCGCCGCCTCGTTGAGGGTCTTGTTCGATTTTCTTCCACCTCGGCTCGCGTCGCCACTGGCCACCACTCTCAGTTCCCCTTGATCTTGAATCTTGCGTTGTTCGTAGGAAATAATGCCAGGTTGGGCGGTAGATAGATCTATTGCAATTCAAACGAACATTCATCGCCGAGTTCGATGCCCTGTAATAGGTTAGTATTTACCCACCTAAGAGCGCAGCTGCTCTTGATTGTAGTTCAAAACGGATTGATTTTGAGTAGCCGGATGGGAGATTTCGCAAGGGAAATGTACGTTGGTGACGTTGGAAGAATGTGCAAATTATGATGAAGTCATTTCCATTCGCTTCTTCAGAGAGTTCTTCATAAGGAAGGTGATTTTGCAGTTACTCATTTTGTGTCTCTCCAGGCAGAGTTCCTTTCTGTTTCAAATGTTTTTTCCTCCTGTAATCAGTATAAATTAAACCCATCATGCATCATCATATCACAGCAATTCAAGCTTGATTCTCAGCGTATGTAAACTTTCGTAACCGTCAATTTAAAAGAAATCGCCAAATAACAATAGGCTACTACACTGAAAGTAAATTTTAGTTTAAATTAAAAAATCGAACGTAATACTCACAAATCAATTCTTTGTTTTCTGCAACGAAACTGATTTGTTCTTTTATGAAAGATACATTCGTAATTATCTTTTTTAACTACTGGTTTATTTATTTGCTCAGGCTCAATCGAATCAACTCTTTGCAGAGCCAAGTCATCGTTGTATATACATGTAAATTTTAATATAAATTTTTGAAAAATAATATCTAAAACTATTTTAAAGGTAATAGAACCGAATTACTCGCGGTCGTCTCGAGGTTAATTGGAATTAGCAATTTTATGGATGGGAAAATTTAGGTGGGAATATCAGACACATTCTTCATTAAACAACAAGTTTTCTGATATCTAAAACTGCAAGAGTAGCAACGTTTTCGAAAAAAACACACTCTCAAACAGTTTACAAATATTTAACCTAAACATGTAAGTTAATCAATTAATACTCTAAGATTAATGTTAGTCAAAAAATAATATATAAGTTTCATGAATTCCAGATCGCACACAGCCAAAATGTCATAGCCAGAATTGGTACATTGGGTTGTCTACCTCAAGTCGAAGGGAATCATAAAGTTCTGATCTGACTCACGATGCTCAGCACAAGACCAAATTACGTGATCTGCGTCTTGGTAACCTTGTCTACATTCACAGAGATTGCTGTCTCCCAACCCAACACGGAACAAATGAGCGTTTAATGCGTAATGATTAGACTGATGAGGCGAGACATCACACGAATGAAGTCTCGACCCACATCCAATCGCCTGAACCAAGCTTTCTTCGACACTCTTGGGAGTGATAGAATATAGCAGCCATCGCCTCAAATCTCCTTTCCTCCATTTATACTGCCAGCTAACGAGTGATCTCTGGCGAAAAATTGAGAAAAATTCGTTAACGGCGATATTGTCGTTCATAAACATCAGCCTTCCATAGCGCTCCCTTGCAAGTGAATCCGCTTTCTCATTGCCTAGAATCGCACAATGAGATGGGTTCCACACAAAGGTGATAATAAAAGAACGTGGAGGTAAAGCACTTAGGAGACCTCTTATTTTCATAAGAAAATAAGAGTTGTACCTACCGACCTCAAGGAGCGAAAAACCTCTATAGAACTGAGACTATCAGTGAAAATGTAATACTGATCCGGAGTAAGTGAGGCTACCGTTTCTAACGAAGAATGTATTGCTGCCAAAATTCGTAATTAATGGCACGAAGCTTTTGTTGACACAGAAAGAACATTTGTACATTGTACGAAAACAATACAAAGAGCTACGAATATTTGGTCGCAAATTACAAAGAAAAGTCTCTCTGGTGGTTGCATGAAGGACTGACAGATCTACTTTATCGACTCAAAATGTAAACGACAAAAAAGCGCTACCACGTGGAGTTGTCCAGCGTTTTTTTTTAATGTTTCTGACATGGGGTTCCAACCTGAGTATTTGGAAAGTGCTGATTCAATGTCACAGTTCGCACAATTCAAGAAAATCTCTCGCTGCCTAATTCTGACAGAAAAATTCGTCGTAGACTAGCTGAGCATGAGTTCATGAGCAGATCTCCCGAAACATCGTCCGTTCATCAGCAATCAGGTTAAAGGTCATGAACATGGGAGTAATGGCGACCTTATTTGTGGACCGAGATATTGCAGGATCGTCATTTTGCAAGCTGCAATAAAGCACCGTGGGGGCAACGTGATAGTGTGGGGTTGTTTTTCCTGGTCTGATGTGAAAAGCTTGGTTAGAACTTTTGGTACTATGACAGTTGACGTTTATATTGGTATCCCTAATGAGAATTTGACGGAATCAGACGAAATCACGGTAAACACACGAACACTTGCAGCGAAAACATGCATCATAACTTGCTCTGTACGTAATCTTGAAGATTATTTGTTCCTGACATTTTAAAACTAAAAAAAATAGAGAACAAAAAATTGGTTTCTCAGGGAAACTTTGGAACTACTGAAACCATAAACCACAAGATGGGCAACTCTTTTAAATAAAACTTTGTAGAAGACACCATGATTTGAAAACATGTAACCTTTAGGGAGAAAAATTTTGCCGTGAAAAACGGCTTTTCAGATCACTGTGGGTGTCAATGAGTTCTGTCGTTGATTCCCACGTTAATAAATTTATAGATAATAGGTCTTGATTGGAGAGGTTCAGGCTAGACATTTTTTATGCTGTTGCGATTTTTTTGCGCTAACACAAATGTACCATAGCCTCACTTCGCTCTCAGGGCGCTCGATTCAGTTTCTAGCTTTAAATCCTGTCACATAATCTGCAGGGATGTGAACTTTTTCGGAATTTTAAATATTGTTTGTCAACTTGCTGCCAATTGAACTTTTCACTTGGACTAAGTGACAACTTCAAGAGCTGGTAACATGGGTCTGCCTGGTTGCTAATTTCTCCAGCCCCTTAGCTTTATAACTAATAAAGGGCGATACGGTCAAAATTTGGTCAAGGGAAAACGCGTGTAAATCGGTGAAATCGTTTATTTAAAAAATCAAATTAAATTTCTTTTTCAAGTTCAATTAGTATAAAATTCAGGAAAAATATTCAGTTAGGCTTCCGCTTTTCCAAATCCGAATTGCCGGGCCTTACGCTTGACCCCTGCCATCAGATTTTGTACAGCCACCTTGTCCACCTTCTTCGCCGCAGAAAGCCAGTTTGCCTTGAACTGCTGCTCGTCCTTAGCAGTTTTTTTGGTCTTCTTTAGGTTCCGCTTGACAATAGCCCAGTATTTCTCGATTGGGCGGAGCTCTGGCGTGTTGGGAGGGTTCTTGTCCTTGGGAACCACCTGCACGTTGTTGGCGGCGTACCACTCCATGGCCTTTTTACCGTAATGGCAAGATGCCAAATCCGGCCAAAACAGTACGGAACAACCGTGTTTCTTCAGGAAAGGCAGCAGACGTTTATTCAAACACCCTTTCACGTAAATTTCTTGGTTGACAGTCCCGGAAGCTATGAAAATGCTGCTTTTCAAGCCACAGGTACAGATGGTTTGCCAAACCAGATATTTCTTTGCGAACTTTGACAGTTTCGTGTGCTTGAAAATATCTGCTACCTTTCCCTTCCTTTTGCCGTATAAAACTCCTGTCCCGGAAGCTGCTTGTAGTCGGCTTTGACGTAGGTTTCGTCGTCCATTACCACGCAGTCAAACTTCGTCAGCATCGTCGTGTACAGCCTCCGGGATCGCGCTTTGGCCGTCGTATTTTGTTTATCATCGCGATTTGGAGTCACTACCTTCTTGTAAGTCGATAGTCCGGCTCGTTTTTTGGCTCGATGCACGGTTGTAGACGATACACCCAGCTTATTTGCGGCATCTCGGAGAGATAGGTTAGGGTTTCGCTTGAAACTACCGGCAACTCTCTTTGTCGTCTCAGCGGCTTCCGGTTTTCGATTTCCCCCCGATCCAGACTTCCTGGCTGTCGACAAACGTTCCCCAAACACTTTAATTACATTTGTAACGGTTGATTTGGCAACTTTTAGCGATTTTGCCAACTTTGCGTGCGAGTAGCTCGGATTTTCGCGATGCGCGAGCAAAATTTTGATACGCTGCTCTTCTTGCTTGGACGGCATTTTGACAACTGAAGAGTGAATTCCAAAATCAAAATAGGAGAAACATTCTACACACACACACCTTCAAAATGAGGGGTGTTCAGGTTTTTTAAATGCAAAATTGAAAGAAATACGTCAAGTTGATATTGACCAAATTTTGACCGTATCGCCCTTTACTAGAGGGTTATTCCGAGAGTCAAAGTGATGTTTGTCACTTGGTGAAGTGAGAAGAGTCACCTGCAGTGACGTGACTCTCCATTTGATTTACCCAGAAGAGTCACGTCACTGCAGGTGACTCTTCTCACTTCACCAAGTGACAAACGTCACTTCGACTCTCGGAATAACCCTCATGACATACTTTGAAAATGAGCAATGCGTCCAATTCATCGTCTTCAATTGTTTTGGGCCTTCGTGGACACCCCAGTAACATTGCTAGAACCATCTAGCTTTATTAAAGTTTTATGATAGCCACTAGAAATCAATTTGGTTTTATCATGGCACCAAGATGTGCCAATAGGTCTTATATTTAAGTTAGGTTTATGAGAACCTACACAGCTTGTTAACAACGATTTTAAAACCTTGTTTTCTGAAATTCTTTTTACTCCCACCACAAGTTTTTTTTCGACTTTGGGAACTCGTAAAATGCTGTTGTGAAATGCCATTTTAGGACTCATCCATATTATCTTATTATGGTTAGTTGAAACAGCATTTTGAAACCATTTTGCCTTCAGAGAATGCATTAAACGGCAAATTGGCATTTAGAGAAGTCTACAAATGACCTTATAGTTTTTTAGTAGTCATTGCGAAGATAAATTGGCTTTTTGGTAAAACTGTGATTTGTTTTTAATCGCCATATTAAAATATAAAAAATAATTGAAGTGTGGAAAATAAATGCACTAAATTTCAAATGTTATTGCAGGCCATCAATTTTCATGGAATTCATAATTAATTTATCGAATATATTTATCTTAATTTTGTTTTTGTTGTTGTTAACTCGCATTATTCCCACCATAAAATTAAATGCGCATATGATTTGGAGCATGATACGCTTTAAAAATAACTCAATTTGTTTTGGATATTCTGCTGTCAAAAAAATTCCTGTAACACCAAAACTTTTTTCCTAGATATTATTAACTGTTAAATAAATCAGAAGAGCAGAGAATCGAACAAAGCAGAACAACAAAAACCAACCACGAGATCACCGTGAAGTTTGACAGCTGTGGCCATTTGGCCCTACGCTGGTTTTGATGGCAGCCAATAGGTTTTATGAAGGTTCTCAAGTGCTTATAACATCTTTCACTAGAACATTTTCAAAGTCCTTATGGTCTTATAAAGGTTTTATACATTTGTTTGCACAATCGGGAGCACTTTGAACAAATTTCGGCTTTAAAGATGCATAGAGGTGGTGTTGGTGGACAAAACAGTTTTGAATGTAGTTTTATCAACAAAGCCGGGAGGAGTGCTATACGACTGGAATAAAACGAAAAATGTTACTTGGGCTCCCTCGTATTACGCGAGAGTTAACTTTGATGAGATAGAAGGAGGGTTACTCTTTGAATCTAAGTTTTTCTCAAATTTTCCATGATAAACAAAGTTAGTATAGGATTAATTGGTCTGCATTCACGTTAATCTACGAGTACTCAAATATACCTAGTGTTTTTTTTTAAATATTGTTTGATTGCCCCTACTATCACTCAGTTTTGTTTGGAAAATCCTTTTTTAACCTAGCATTTTGGCACGTATCATCAATCCAATCGGATTGATGATACCAGTAGGAAATGTCGTTATAGTTTTCAGTCATCTGCACAATACTTGTTGCGAGATTCTGTTCCTTCGTTCACTACAATGTCAGAGACGGCGCCACCGCGTCGGTAAGATGCATAACAACCAACCAGGGCCCACCATTTTTTAACCCCCCACATAAGGAGATTGAAACCGTTTCAGAAGAAAACAAAAGTACAAAAGAAAGCCCAACCGGCGGCTGTGGCGGCGGGAAGACGATCAGCTTTCGGCCTATACCTACTTACATTAGGCCCACAGAGTACATCCTACCCGCTATGGAACAGCTATTACTCATTGTAAAAGGTAATTGTTTCCCGCTTCGTGGCGCTCCGCCACCGCGCCCTCTCTGCACGTGTATTGTGTTCAACAAGTCTGTTTTGTTTCTTTTGCTTCGTTGTTTCCCTCGTTTTGCTATGTTTTTGTGTTTGCCTACAACCGCCAGCTAGCTAAAAAGCCGACTCCAAACTCAGCTTTTGTTTTCGTTTCCCGTCCCCCAAAATCGGTAAATATAATACTCAACCCACTATTGAAATGCCTAAGCGGGTTTCGGTGTTAGAATTTCAGCTAATTTCGATATGATCAAGTGCCAAAAATTGGCCCATTTTCGATATTCATTCCCACTTCGGGCTGCTGTGATCGGAATGGTAAACACCGACTGACGGGTGTTTGTTTATCTTGCTCGAAGCGAGTTAATATTAATTGAGTGTCTTTCCCCTGCAATGTGCTCTCGCTGCTTAACCTCATTTCGTTCGTGGAACGCTTTTTGTATTCGTTCTCCATTGGTAACTACAGGAGGGGGTTATCTGCGGTCAAAAAGTACTCCCTTCCATCCCGGCTGTTGTATTTTATAGAGTTCGGCTTTTTATCTAGATCATAAAGTGCAAGCGTTCACCCATTCTCGGCAGCTAAATAGTTTTCCTGTCTTCTTATTTCGTTCGTTTAATCGTTGATTGTGGTAATCTTTTTCAAATAAAAGCAATCTACTTCAAGTAGCTTTCGTGGTGGAGTAAAAAGAGGCAACACCCTTTCTCTTTTAATTTTCTTTTGCTTTAATTGAAGCTAATCAAATGGAGCTGCACTCGTTGGAGGGTGCATTCTGAAGTGTCTACTTGGATGGCGTCACTCAACTTTGTCAGCTGTCAAAACCAGCAGTTTGGGCTTGTTTGTAGATGGTCTTTATTTGTAAATTTCTCAACTGTGTTTGACTCGTTTCTTAACACAATCGAAATGTCATGCCTTGTTTACAATCGGTATCTTCAATTCAAATTTCAATGCTGTACAGCCTCTAAATTTATCGCAAAACACGTCGAAAATGCAAGGGAAATCCCATGAACCCATGAAACGATCGAAAGAGTTAAATTTGCATGTCTGTCTTCCCCCTTCCAAGCGCATCTTCACCTCTTCCACCCCATGGATTTAGGTACTTTCTCGGATGCCGAAAAATGTTTTTCCATAAAATTCGTTCGTTCTGCAGCAACCTGTTCGAAACCCTAACCTTGCTGCCGTTCAAACATGTTGCGATTTATTACACAAAACGTGATGCCCCCTTTGTTTCCCCATCTCTCGTGTCACACATTCATCGCCGAAAGGCACTGGTTCTCTCTGCCATGTTCACGTTAACGGTTGTTTGTTGCGCTGCTCTTCAGACACACACAAAAAAAAGAAACAACTGTGGACTTGTAGACGGGCAAGCAGGCGGGGAGTCTACAAAGTATCTTCCTAAGACAATGGCGCGAAATGGCCTCTAGGTCTTCCGGGCTGAAAAGTGCTGCGCTGGAAAAACTGCACCAAGCCAAGCACTCATCGGAAAGGGCTGACGGGAGATTTTACGGTGGTGTTGATGGGTTGAGTTCGGTTCGATTTTGGATGTAGGGCAGAAATGGTTTTAAAATGGTTTTGTCAGCTGGTGTTTGACTGTTATACATACACTGAGGCAAATAAGATAAGGCTTTCCCGAGTTTTGATATGGTTCGATTTCAGTTCGAATGCGTCCTGCTTTTTGTCATTATTTATTTTATTGAATCTCTGGTTAAAAATAGATTAAAAATCGAAACGCAACCTTCGATTAAGCCTACACTTAGACTTTCGGCACACGCGCCTACTTTTGTAACACAAGCACTCGCCTACGAACATTGGCGAACAGTTTAGGATTCTCTCAATATGCGGTGCTAGTGTGCTCATTATTTTCAGGAATATGCCATATCTTGGTATCTTGACCAGAGATAATGGTTCGGTCTTCGACAACGTACTTCAGTGAAACAAAGCCTTTTGAATGATGAACAGTACTTCAAACTTTAGGGCCATGCCCTATCTTGGTTCCCTGACCAGATAGAATGTTTCTGTCTTGAACAATGTTGTTCAGTGGGTCAAGAGCTTTTGAATGGTGGCAAGCAGTTCAAAAAAATTCTGCTACGCGGCGCTAATGTGCCAATGTATATCCTAAAGGTGCTATACCTAAGAATCCTGACCACTTGGAAAGATGTCTTCAGATAAGTTTTCTGTGTAACAAGCACCTTTCGTTGAGGGCCAGCAGCTCAAAATCGTCTCGCTACGTGGCACTGGTGTACATTCGAGTTTCTTAACCAAGTTGTGACTTGTCATTTTGACCATTAACCTCTTGTATTCGACGCAAATATAACTCCTTCAAGTGTTCGACCACAGCCCCGGAACCCTGGATTTCTGGGAACCAGATAAATCAAAATATACATTGCCGATAATATCCGAGTAAGGGAATGCGTTTTTGAACCTAACGGTGCCAAAAGAATTGAAACCGGTCAAAAATTGCCAGAGCTACAATCATTTGAATTTGTGGGTACCCGGGTATCCTGTGGAACACTTTAGAGTAAAAAAAACACAAAAAACAAAACTTACAAAACATCTACAAGACATTTTTATGCTAGAAGTTTACTTCCAACTTTTACTTAGATGTCACTAAATTTCAGCTTCTTGTTTAAAAATAAACTATGAAATTTCAAGGTAGTTCTTTATAGAAGTTTGGGGAAATTCTTCAAAGAACTTCGGTAAAGTTCTTCAGAGAACTTCGGTGGGTTTCTGCAGAGAACTTAGGGGAAGTTCTTCAGAGATCTTCGGGGAAGATCTTCAAAGAACTTCTGGGAAGTTCTTCTGAGAAGGTCAGGGGAGTTTTGAGAAGTATAGGCAAGTTATTCAGAGAAGCTTAAGGAAATCGGTTAAATTCATTGCTTTGAGGTTTCAAATTATTTGTATGTACCGGTTCTTAGCGCAGCAAAAATGAAATAAAATTGAAATGACAGCTCAATCAAGTGGAAATTCTTCGACAGCAACGACACACGACAACGAGCACGGCTTTATAACAAGTCATAACTATTAGCTATCACTACATATTTTAGCTATTAGCTATATTTTTATTTATATTAGTTATATATTTAGCTATATTTTAACTACTACATAGCTTTCTAGCATATAGCTCACTGTATACTTGAAACAAAGGTCGTTCAGAACGTTTCGACGGATGCATATGAGAGATCATTACCGATTAGTTTTCACACGTTTACTCAACCCAAATTCGATAATAGTTCCAGAGGATTTTTTGAAAACGGCCTATCTGTAAAATGTGAACAATGACTTTAAACACTGATTGTTCCTGAATGAAAACCGATCCCGGTAAACCGGTAATCGAGGCCTTTTCCTCGTATAATGCGAGAGTTAACTTTAATGAGCTAGAAGTGGGGTTACTCTTTGAATCTGAGTTTTCTCAAATTTTCATGAAAAACCAAATTGGTATAGGGTTAATTGGTCTGCATTCACGTTAGTCTACGAGTACTCAAATCTACCCACTCTCAGCCAGTTTTGTTTGGAATCCTTTTTTTTCAACCTAGCATTTTTCACTAAATTCACTAAATTTCAGCTTCCTGTTTTAAATAAACTATGAAATTTCGTATTGTAAACCCTGAAAAGATCCCCTGTCATACATATAAGGGTAAAATTGGTTTCGATCTTCTTTAAAGTTGTTCACCAGGTTACCCATTTTCATTGGTGACTCAGTTCCGTATCCCTCCGTTAGTGTCACGGCGCTGCTGTGCTTGTACATTTTTGGAATATGCTGGATCCGTCTCAAATACAAGGCTTCAGTCTTCAGCCAAGACCTTTTGATTTGTGACCAGTAGTTCAGTGTTAGAGTTCAGTAGTTCAGTACGTGGCGCTAGTGTAAGAGTGGTTTTGTCTTCGTAAATGTTTTTCAGGGATTCTAAAGGGTGTCCCACATCAAATTGCACCAAGGAAAAAACGATACAGAAAATTATTTAGTTGACAGATCCTTTTCAAACTTTAGGACGATAAAATATAACTCATAAGTAATCTTTCAGGATATTTATTTTATTCAATTTCAATACCATAAACGCACGCTCGCACCTTACGATTAACTCCACTCATAAAGTGTACATACAAAATCTGACTGCAGCTTCTTCTGTACGGAACTCACTTTTTCTTCATGTCTTCCTCAGATCTGACCTCCTTTGGATATTTTAATTTTCGTTAAACTGACAGCGATAAAAATACAATTACAAACAACACTCTGAACTACTTCTACCCTAATTTTCTAGAGAAAATACCCAATGGGTAATTTTCTACAACGGTTTTCCGTGATGCAATTTGATGTGGGACACCCCTTAAACCTTTCGATTGATGACAAGTGTTCTTGTACTTTTTTTGAACATGCTGTACGGTGGCCTTCTAGTCATATACAACCCAGGTAACCAATAAGCATTGAAATATGCACTAATTCTGCACCATACTTACATTTACGATTCATCTCGCTGTACATTGGCTGTCTGAATGCATAGCTGTTGTAAAATAATATACCCAAAGCTACCGTAACGTTAGCTGTCTGATATCTGCACTTATGATGCTTGATATATTATAAGAGTAACGCACTGAAAATTCTTTTCTGCGTATCTGTCAAGATAAGCAAAGGTAGTTGGAATTAAATGGAAAATACTAGTTTTTCTTCTAATTTCTAGTTACAAGGGAGTGCCTAAACAATCGGATTTTACCCTTCGTTAAATCCTATGATGATCCAATTGCGTTTTGGCTCGATCTAGCCAGCTGACGTTACTGCAAGGCAGTGCTATAATGGTACAACGATAATGGGGTCCAGTTCATCCCAAAAGAGCTGAATCCTCCAAATTTACCTTAGTTCCGCCCAAAAGAAAAATATTGGGTGAAAATTAAGCGGAAACTGACGATGAAGGGAGCAGCCACATTGGCCAATTGGTGGAATCAGTTAGCCAATGAATGAATGATCAGTGATTTTTATGAAATAAAATAATATTACCACCCCTCGTTTCAGTTTTAGGAAGATTTAACGAAAAGTTTAAGCAATACACGCATTTGGATGGAATTATCAGAATTTGCTATATGTTGGGATTCTGGCTATACGCACAGAAAACTTATCCTATTCTGCATCAGCATACTTCTAAATCTTCCTCTCTTGCCTTATACTGTACGTATTACTCTTTTTTCATACCTCTCTTCCAACCCATAGCAACGCATACTCGCTTTTTATACTAAAAGAAGTATACAAAAGCTCGTATCAATGGACGTAGTGTTTAAATACCCCCTCTCCCCCATTCCCAAAAAAACCTGCACACTTGGATTTTTACTGAAGAAGGTGTCTGTCTTCGACAAAGTTCAGTAGTTGAGAAAATTTTGAACTTCTTTCCATCAAACTAATGGCGCTGAACTATAACATTGTCGAAGACAGGAACATTCTATATGGACAGGATACAAAAGTACATTTTGTTCAAAAAACTCATTTTTGCTCTAGCGCCGCGTAGCAAGAAAATGTTGAACTATTAATCATCAATGAAAAGGCTATGGCCTACTGATCAACTGTATCGAAGACAAGATATATGGCCAGGGTCCCACTATAATGTATATTCGGGAGATTTACTTACAAACTAGCGCCACGTATTGACACAATTTTGAACTTCTGTGCATCAATCAGAAGACCTTGACCTGCGAAACAACTTTGTCGTAGACTAAAACCATCAATTTGGTCAGGATCCAGAGATAAAGCGTTTAAAAAAATACTTGCAAACTAGCGCTGCATAGTGATACAATGCATATCTTATAGTCACCAATGAAAAGTCCTTGATCTACTGGACCCCTTTGCTCAAGGCAAAAGAACAGGATTACAGTCAGTTATCAAGTTATTCGGTCCTGTTCGAGCGGACACACCTCATTATATCGTATGCATCCGCAGTTATTTGAGGAATTCCTGTAATCAAAAAATAAGCTGTTTGGTCCAGAACAAGTTTTTTGAGAAATTCTGCTTTTGCATCAAAATGGTAAAAAAAATCAACATGTGTTGTACAAAGTACAACAGCGCGAGTGCTGAAGGTTAAAACAAACGTATTTACGTGGAACTCAAACGAATGCACAGCTGAATTCGTGTTCATACCTTGAAAGAAATGTGACAGAAGATCGGAGAATCGGATGTTAACGGGACCTCAGATAGGTCAGATAGCTTAATTTGATCACCTTACAAATACTGGATTCGCCAGCAAGCTACGCGAGCTCATGGTTCATCCTTCGCCTCCAAACTTTATCATCCTGCACTCCGCCTAAGATGGTTCGTATCACCAATCGCTCAAAAACTCCGAGTACTGGCAAGTTGTCCTCAAGCATTTTACACGTCTCATGCCCGTAGAGAACAACTGGTCTTATAAGCGTTTTGTATTAGCGGCTCAAATGTTATGCCGACAATGTCACGTCATCGGCAAAGCAGATACATTGACTGGATCTGTTAAGCATCGTGCCCCGCTTATTGAACACCGCTCGTCTCCAAACACCTTCAAGAGCAATTTTCAACAGCAGACAAGAGATTTCATTACCTTGACGAAGCCCCTCTGCGGGATTCGAATGAACTTAATAATCCACACGATGTCCTCACACAGCACTGGGATCCATCCATCGTAAGCTTCGATCGGTCGGGTCAACTTCCCCGTAAAGCCGTTCCCGTTCAAGATCTTCCATGGCTCTTTCGGTTAACTGTATCGTATGCGGTTTTGAAGTCGATCAATAGGTGATGCGTAGAAGGACTCTATATTCACGGCACTTTTGGAGGATCTGCCCGGAATGTGAATATTTGGTCTCGTTATAGAATGTCATTCGATGAAGTCGGCCTGGCCTGATCACATCCCAGGAATCTATTTGCTAGTGGTGGCAGTCCCTCGAAGATGATTTGGCATAGCACTTTTTAGGTAGCAATAGAGAACGGTGATCGCACGATAATTTTTCTGCAGTCCAGTTTATCGCCATTCTTGTAGATAGGGCAGATAACCACATTCATTCTACTCCTTCTGGCAGCTGTATCTGTATCCCAAATCCTAGCTATCAGTCGATGCAGGCAGTTGGCAATTAGTCCAGCCCGTATCTGGGCCCATCTTGATAAGTTCTTGCCCCGATACCATCTCTTCCAACTGGTTTGTTACTCTTCGCGCAGTTGGCGTGCTCTGCAAATTTCCAACACCGGTTTACACTCCTCCCAGATCAACATGAGCGTTGAAATCCCCAATGATGATCTTGATGTCATGGCTTGGAGAGCGTTCGTATTCACGTTCCAATTTTTCTTTGTCATCATCAGAACTTTCGAAGTGAGGACTATGCTCGTTGATGATGTTGAGGTCAAAAGAACCGGCCGTTGATCCCCCAACTGGTTGATCTCACCACCCAATCATCCAGTTCTGCATCTCGACCCATCACGACCGAGCTGTTCCCAGCTCGTGTTGCCGCAGCCACACCTGCAGCGCACCTGCAGCGCTACGATGTCGAAATTGCGCCTCTTCAATTTATCGGAAAGCACTCGATATAATTGAAAATGATATTCTACGTCCCGAGTTTTCGATCGTTAGTCCTTATCCGCATGCTTGCGGATTGATCCGGTTTCTTCCTTGTATATTATTCGTTGCGTTAGTTTTTTTTATCGGTTCCGTCTCGCTGGGTCCAAAACCAACCCCACTATATCTTGCAGGAGGACCATCGCTGTGCTCCCGTTTTATAGTCCCGGCGCACGATCAAACACATTCGGACATATGTGCTGGCATAGTCCTGGCGCTCACGATGACGGTAAGCTCCGCTGCTCCTAATATGGAGAACACGACGCTGCTTTGAGCCGTCCCTGATCCGCCGAGCGCGAACGCTCGTAGGAATGAAAAATTTCACTGTGGTATAGCTGAGAGTCTATGATGAAAAGGACTATGATTGATGTTTACATTTCATGTTTAGTATTCAAGATGGCGACGAAAGAAAAACAAGTGCGCGAGCGAATTTTGTACGGGCGTACGGCAAATTCTGACTTGTCAATACGGGACCTTGCAAAAACATTGGATTTGCCTAAATCCACTGTTCACGATGTGCTCAAATCATTTTCGGAACGTTTGACGGTGGAGAGGAAACCGAGAAGTGACAAAAACATTGGACGCGCTGATCCTGTCATGGACCGAAAGGTGAAAAGGATATTAACGAAAAACCCAAATCTCTCCATTCGAACGGTGGCTCGTGAAATAGGGATGTCGCCTGGTTTTGTCCAAAAATCAAAACAACGTTTGGGACTTAAGTCGTATAAAGTAAAAACAGTTCCAAATCGCAACGACAAACAGAACTTGGCAGCAAAATCACGGGCTCGACGTTTGTACTGCGAATATTTGACGAAGTTTTCATGCGTTGTTACGGACGATGAAACTTATGTCCTGGAGGATTTCAAGCAGCTTCCAGGGCTGGCTTTTTATTCTGCTATGGCCAGAAATGCTACAGCTGAGCATTTCAGAATGAAGAAGGCATCGAAATTTCCCAAAAAATACCTTGTGTGGCAAGCAATTTGCACGTGTGGCAAAAAGAGTAAATCTTTCGTCACTACAGGCACAATCAACAAGGAGATCTATCAGAAAGAGTGTCTGCAGAAGCGATTGCTACCCTTCATCAAAAGTCACAAAGAAAAACCTTTGTTCTGGCCCGATTTGGCATCATGCCACTATGCTAAAACTGTGATGGAGTGGTACCAAGCAAATCAAGTGAACATTGTACCAAAAACCTCAAACCCGCCAAATTGCCCAGAGCTACGACCAATCGAGAGATATTGGGCTCTGATGAAGTGGAAGCTTTCTGGAAAGAAGCAAGGAATCAAAGACATCAAACACTTCCAGCAAATTTGGACAAAGATGGCTTCTACGATTTCTGAAGAGTCTGTACAAACCCTAATGGACGGAGTTAAGCGCAAAGTTCGAAAATTTTATGCAAATACCGAATAACTATGTTTTTTCACGAATTGTTAAAACACATCCCATAAATCTGAAATAAACAACTACGACGGAAATATAATGCGAAATTTATGTTTTATTCATGTTTTGAGGTGTCCGGATTATTGCGGATATAGACCTTAACAATGTTTTCTTTTCCATCTTAGTTTCAATTTGCTTGAAATTTTGTAGGGTAGAGCCAGTTCTCTAACTTTTCCCTTAACAATTCTCATAAGCTTTTTGCACAGTGCTTTCTCGTACCATTTTCACCACTTTTCTTAATTTTTTCTCAAAGTTTTCAACACTATCCGCTGGTTTCATATGTTTTCTCTGCTTTGCCTTCGTCAAAGCTACAGAACTGTTCCATAGGGTGAATCTCTGGGCAGTTTGGTGTATTCATCTTCTTTGGTACAAATATGAAATTTTCGTTATGTACCACTCTAGTAATCTAGTGCATATTTAGACTAATGGCAGGAAGCAGGATCAGGGCAAAAGGATTGTGGGATTGCTGTGCTCTTTGATCAAGGGTAGCAACCTTTTTATGCAGACACTCCTTCACGTAGATTTTGTGTCTGTCCGTAATGAATGGACTGAGATATTTCACCACATCCGCTTATGGCCTGCCAGACCATTACCTTCTTGCCGTAATTTTCGGTGTAAATGGCTTTCACTGATCCAGGAACATCCTTTCCCTTCGGCGATGTATAAAACTGTGGTCTCGGCAGATCATGGTGGTGTGGTTGCCGAAGTACGTTAGCCTTTTCGTCATAAAGGTGTATTCGATAAAAATGGCACACAGAAAATCTTCTGTAACTTTTTGAATCATATGAGCAAAAAACCTAGAAATTTGAGTAGATCTTATCCATAGTGCATTATTTACATCTGCCAAGTTTCATAGTTATACATTCAGTAGTTCCAGTCATGTCGTCGAAACAAGAAATTGTCCGTGAGAAAATTTTGTGCACTCACAATCAAAATCCAGGGGCGTCCCACCGGTGGATAGCTAAAAGGCTTGGAATTGCAAATACAACTGTGTCTCGTGTAATAAGAACCTTCAAGGAGCGTCTGAGTATCAAAGGAAGGAAGGGAGTGGTCGTAAAAGTGGTCCAATGGACGAGTAAAATGGCCAGGAAAGTCGTACAACAATTCAAGAACCGTCCAAACATGTCAATTCGAGATGTCGCTAAAAAGTCTAAGGTGTCAGTCGGTTTTGTTCAGAAAACCATGAAGCGTGCTGGGTTACATGTTTACAAAGTGCAAAAAGCCCCAAACCGGAATGAAAAAACAAAACATCACTGCGAAAACCCGCGCCCGGAAACTTTACACGAAGTTGCTCACCAAATCCGGTTGCATCGTGATGGATGACAGAAACATACGTCAAGGCCGACTTCCGTCAACTTCCTGGGCAAGAATATTTCGATTGCCAAGTCGAAGTTCGATTTTCCGGAGGATGTTCGAAAGAAGAAACTATCGAAATTTGCAAAGAAGTTTCTAATCTGGCAGGCGATTTGCGGATGTGGTGAAATAAGTGCTCCCTTCATCACTTCCGGAACAATAAACGGTGCGATTTACACGGAAGAGTGCCTTAAGAAGCGTCTCTTGCCATTCATTAAGAAGCATAAGGATCAACTCTGTTTTGGCCTGATCTAGCATCCTGCCACTACGCTCGAAACGTATTGGAGTGGTACCGAGCCAACGGAGTCAATTTTGTGCCAAAGGATATGAACCCACCAAATTCACCGGAACTTCGTCCGATTGAAAAATTCTGGGCAATTATGAAAACGGAACTTCGCAAACATCCCGAAACTATAAAAACAGAGCTAGAATTGAAGAAAATTTGGGTAAAAACAACAAAAACACTGGGAAAATCAGTTGTACAAAATTTGATGGGTGGAGTGAAAAAGGAAGGTGCGGGCATTCGGGATGGGAGACGAAATTGAATAAAACAAATGATGTAAATCAAAACTCATTAGTAGTTCTTCATTCCCTGAAAATTTCAAGAAAATCCGATGATCAGTTTAATTTTGATGAGTATATATGTGTGTGCCATTTTTATCGAATACACCCTTAAGATATTTTTACGGCTATATCATAGTCATTTGTAATATAGATTTCAAGCGCCGTGTGGCACCTTATAGAGTTTTGTAATCGATTAACTACCACTGAGGGATGTTTCAATCGCAAATTTCAATGTTCAATCGAGTTTTCTTCGGCGCAACAACTTGTCGAGTTTGAATTGCAAACGTAAACACTTAAATATAATAGAAATGACAGAAAACACGATTAATTGTTTTCAATACCGAAATACAAAATAACACACATCGTTTTTCTACTGCACGATAAATTACATTCATTCAATATAAATGCACAACAGTACATAAATACACAAAATACATTTTATTTCGCAAAAATACGCAAATATAATTTCGACTCGTTGACCGGAATCGAAAATACACTAGTAAATTGCTCCTCGTGAATACTACAAGTCTCAAACAAATGAACATTCAAAACAATCTTGCAAGCAGTGTTGACATTTTAATACACTCTAAGAGAAAATGTGCAAACATGTCTGTAATTAACCCATCTTAAAGCTACGCATGTTTAAGAAACACTGACAGGAATTTCCACTCACCCTGTAGCTACAGAAAAATACTTAGGGCATCAATGAATTTCAGTATGCTAGTTTAAAATCTTCAAGAATTACAATTCCCCACACTAAATTGTTTCGAGAGATTTTGCAAAGTTCCTTAAAATATGCCGAATGTCATGATGGACTGGAGAGTTATGAAAAGTAGTCCACGCACACAAAATTTAGGATCAAGGTAGGGTAACTGTATGTAATTTGCTTCGCTCCTTGATATAGTATGTTCCACGTATGTCATTATTTCTTCACACTAACAGAACATGTTGCCATCAGCCTAACCGATTTATCTCAAAGCAGTTGGGTACATAATTTAATGCAATTTATAGTGGATTTACTTCACAGTGCAGTATTTCGCATTCCTTGCACGTTTTAGAGTCCTGTGATCAAAACTCGCTGGAAATGGAGTCGAAAGAACAGCTCGTCGTGATACGATCTTGCGCATCATCGAGAACAAGGATCTCTCGAACATTCCATCGCTATAAACGTTGAGTAATCGCGAGTTCCACGGTGTCGCGAGTGATATAATCGCGTGTTACGAGCTAACAGTTGACCACCGATCGGTAAGAAGTGAAGGCAATGTATTCCGTACAACACCAGCAAACCGCGTAGACCTCAATCGTTAGGGACATATCTGTTCTCGTATGTCTCACAACCATGGCCGTGTTGTGTGAGAAGCGTAGTAACAAATGTTGTTATTCGTAACGTTCACAATACTATATGCTTGAGTTCGACAAGTTGAATGTTGTTCATATGTGCCTCAAATCTGTAACACAATTAAAGGAACAAAATCTGTGTAGAGCGAATTATAATGTTGTGATTGTCGAACTGAAACGAAATCATATGTAACGCTAAAATCACTTCAAGTGTTCTTCCGAAGCATGTCCTCACGTCATGAAGATGTCCAAATTTGCGAAGAAATTGTCTGGTTTGGCAAGCCATCTGCACGTGCGGGAAGCGGAGTGCACCTTTCGTGACCAGGACACGATAAACTGACAGGTGCACATAAGAGTGCCTCCAGAAGCGGCTGCTGCCTTCCTGAAGGCCCACAACGTCCCAATCAATCTGCTGGCCGGATTTGGTCTCATGCCACTGATCCAAGGACGTGCTGAAGTGGTATGCGGACAATACAGGTCAATTTCGTGCCGAAAATGTTCAACCCTCCCAACACTCCGGAGCTCCGCTCCATCAAGTTAGTACTGGGCGATTATGAAGCTAGCACCTTCTGTAAACGACCTAAGGTAGTGAAGACAGTCGCGGAACTGAAGAAAGTATGGGCTTACATGCAAAAACGGTTGATTCACAGGTTGTGCAGAATCTTATGGCCGAGGCTAAGGTCAAGTGTGGGCATTTGCGTATGGACTGTAAATAAAATACGAGTAACAATTGTAAAATGAAGTTTAATAGTTATTGTCTGCAATCCTAGGAATTTGATGGCAATCGGATGAAAACTCGAATTTTGCGAATCAATTTTGTGTGTGGCAATTTCATCGTGGACACCCTTTACATGGTTTATGAAACCAATAACAAACTAATATTTACAAAGAAGTACTTTAAATTCTATGTGGAATTTCTGCACAGGACCTATAATCCCCCTCCCCCACATCCGTTCGCTTCGCTGATGAACACGCTTCATATGTTAAATTCTAATTGATAATAACGGAGTAGCAATCATGGGCAGTCAATCCTGTTCATGTCCCATTACTATAAAAGATTATAGAAACGAGCAACGAAATGTTATAACACAAAGAAACGCAACAGTTAACAATGTTTTATCATAAATCTACCCCATCGGTGTTGACAGACCAATCAACATTTTTCCACCGAAAGAGTCAAAATTACAATTCAGCTGTTGTCAGCGTTTTAAGCGTTTTCGTTTTCTTTTCCCATTTCTTTGATGTCAGTGTTTGGCTCCGTTCCTAATCTTAATTATGACCGACTATGGCGGCGCGCGCGCGTTCTCATTCCGAATTGCCCTTCTTCCTTTCGGTGTTTCCAGTAGTAGCTACCGCATTCTGGGCGAAAACTGCACCCAACCAACCAAATGGCTCGCGGACACAAATTGAGATTAATCTATTTTTAAAAACCATTCCCTCTAGCAACGCTGTGACTGACTGCGATCCGACTGCTTACTTCGCACATGCAAAGCTTCACACAAACACCAGTGACATCATCACCCCGCATCCCCCCCCGTTCCGAAACTTCTCTTCTCTGCTGGTGTGACTTTTCGTGTGATGTCATTGTTGGTCTTCTGTTTTATGTCACTTTTGCTGCTCTTGTTTCCATTTCAATGCGCCCTATAAACTTACTTTAATCATTCCCATCCGTGGATGAAAATAGTAACCAAGGGGAAATGCGACGACGGTGGGAAAAGAAGGCGTTTGATGAGGTATAATTTGTGTCGGTTTTTATGACAAATTACCCGATGACATGCCACCACCGCCGGAGTCTGCTTTATAACCTCATTGTTAAAGATAAACTATCAGTTTATTATTTTCTTATGAAATTAGTACGATGCTTGCTGTTGATTCAAACCAATCCAAATCCCACCACTTGAATGAATTCCACAGTTTCAGATAAATCAATTTCAAGTGTTTGCCGCTTTTTGCGCACCCCCACCCCACCGTCACTGCATGACATCACCCTCGTTCGGAATATTCGGCGGAAAATCTAATCGAATCGTGCATCTGGAAAGCAGCTGAAAAAACATAGTTCCATAATTCATGACCGTGAGCGATCGAAGCTGTCTCGGAATAAATACAAACTCGGCGGCGCACTTATTCACTCACTTCGGAAAATTTGACGTTCATTTTTTTAAGGTTCCGAATTCCGTACTCAGTTTCAGTTACATGCACGTACCAACCAATCTATGCGCGATTATTTTGTATTGAAGATTGCTCTGGCCTTGACATCGAATGTTTGATGATGCAGTGTTTTTTTTTGGTTTGTATGAAGGAGGTACGAGGCAAAGAGGAATTTAGGATGTTGTTTAGGTTAGAGCACACCGGCGCACGGCAGGGCGATGCGAGATGGCGTATATGTAGACTACTTTGTGATGATGGAGCAGACACAAATGTAAACAACTGTGTTTGATTGTGGAGCCCTGGTTGCGCAGCTCTGTTCGAATACAGCAGCACAAACGTTGAGATTCTTGCGAAGAGAGAGGGTGTTTTCAATATAGCTGTTGGTAGAAAGAGTGTACTCGAAAAAAATGCAACGGACAGAAATGATCACCAAAAATTCATTTTAAGTCGGATATTTTTGAAACTCTCATGGAATAAATAAACATTTTTTCGATTTTTCTTTTCAGAGATGGTTTTTTCAACCTCCTCTCCTAGGCTAAGTGCCCGCACCTTGGGCTTAACGCTACCCATCAAATCTCGAATACTTTTTCAAATGGACATAAGTGACATTTGGACGGAAATTAGAAAATAAACATTGATTTTTTTTAGTTTATTTTAATTCCTATTTGAAAACTGGACATGTTTATCCCAATTGGCATTTCATTTTCAAAATATAATACATCAGTGTGTTTAAAAATTACACTAGGAGAAAAAAATCAAGTTTCATTTAGAAAAATGTGTTTTACATCTGTCTGCAATAGATAACGATAATACGTTATTTTGATATGTCAGTAAGATAAATGTCATGCTACTTTCGTCAAAATGATACGCCATTCTGCGAATGACAATGTTGTTACGTCAAGTTGTCACACAGATATGTCGAGCTATTCAAAATGACGTTAGTTTTTTTTTCTGCAACAAAAGGTTGTAAAAGTATTTTTCTAAAAAAAAAAATTTTTACTAAAAAAACTCTAAATAGTTAACCTTGTGGTATACATTATTTTACTAACGCATCGTTTAGGGGAATTCAAAAGATATAAAAATGTTTCGCAAGTTGCTTTTCAACGAAAGCGAATTATCTACATTATTCTTAAATAGTGCAAAACTGATCTTACGCCATTTTGTAAAAAGATAGTTAAAACTATCAAGAATATTCTTCCAAAAAGTTAATCAAATATGGGCATATATACATGAGGTTGCAATAACAAGCCATAAATAACGCGTTTGTTTACATTTTTTAGCTTACGTCCTTTGAAAAAAGTACTCAAACAATCCTGTGTAACATTGTCGCCATCTTTCTTACACAGTTTCATCCACTCTTTCTTCGTTTTTGTTTTCGTTTTTGAAGACCTTTCCTGTTTTCCCGAGCTTGCCTTTCATAATCGCTCAACATTTTGGCGAGATTTGCCTGCATTGGCACAAACACAACATCGTTGGCTTCGTACCTCTCCATCACCGGTTTCGCGTAATGACAGGATGTCAGATCCGGCCAAAACAGTCGTCGTTCGTCGTCGAAGCGTCAATGTTAGTGCTCGCTGGGCAGCTCTGAAACAACACAAGCTGTGCTGGGAGTGCCTGAAGAAGCACTTTGGTGCCTGTGATGTGAAGAACTCCTGCGGGAAGAATGGATACTTCGACAAGATACTTCGAAGGCGTGTCTTTGCCAAAATCACAGGCTGTGGAAGGCAACACTCACGTATGCCAGACTGGGAAAGACCTTTTTCAAATGGTGGAGCCGACCTTTTTGGTCACTTTCATCCATTCTTTCTTCCACTCCAGCTCGTTCTTGAACACCTTGGACGGTTTTAGAACTTTGGCCTTCATTATGGTCCAAAATCTTTCCACCAGACGAATCTCTGGTGAATTTGCGGGTTGGCGGTTTTTGGTACAAAAATATCGCTATTGTCTCTGTACCAATCCAACGTCGATCGCGCGTAATGACATGATGCCAGGTCCGGCCAAAACAATGTCTCGCCTCTGTGGGACCGCAGGAAGGGCAATAGACGCTTCTGGAGGCACTCGGTACGTTAAATTTCACTGTTGATGGTACCCGTTGTGATGTACAGTTTTTTTCAGTTTACCGCATTGGCATATGGCCTGCTAGAGCAAGTATTTTTTGACGAATTTGTCCACTTTCTTCTTCTTTATGTCTTCCGGAATATCAAACGGTGATTTGGAAACGAAGAACTCCAGCCGCGGTATCTGCTTTTCGTCTGCCTTGATGTAGGTTTCGTCATCCATAACCACACACATCGGATTCGTTAAAAACTCTCGATACAGCTTCCTTGCGCGAGATTTGGCCGCCAGGGTTTGTTGATCACGCCAGTTCGGTGCCTTGCGGACCTTGAATACACGAAGCCCAGCTCGTTTCATGGTTTGCTGAACGAACCAGGCGGAACACTTTGCCTTCAGATCCGCGTCGCGAATCGAAAGGTTTAGATTACACTTGAAATAATCCAACACATTCCGGGCCTTTACAGGGTCAGCTGTCTTCGATTTTCTTCCACTTCCAGCCCGCCGCTCGGTCGTCTGGAACTCCTTAAACGATTTTACCACCCGAGACACAGTTTTATGGGTGATTCCCAGTTGTCTTCCGATCCATCCCATGGTCGCAGTTGAATTTTCCATGACGACGCGCTGAATTCTCCGGCGATTTTCTTCTTGTTTCGATGACATCTCAGTAACTACTGAACCAATTGTTATTTTGCGAATGTAAACAATTCACTCCAAACTAGTTCTACTCAGATTTTCATCAATTTTTACCCACGAATAAAAAAGTTACACACGGATAAAAATGGTGCATGCGACTACAGGCCTTAGATGTGATAAAGCCAGAGAAGCCGATCCTGTCTTAGAACGATGACCGAGCGATTCAGTTACTAAACTCGCAAACTAGACGGAAAGGGGGCCGCTATGAAACGGCATTTCTATGAAAGTACGCTGTCATACATCTGCCTAAACAGCAAACAAATGGCCATGAAGAGGTTGGCGTGTCTAGAAAGGAAGCTCTTGATGGAACCTGATCTAGCGGAGGTGTTCACCGAAAAGCTTCGTGAGTACGAGCGTAAAAGATATATCAGAAAGCTGTCGTCTGCCGAGCTCTACGTCAGACATCATCGATCGTGGTATCTACCAGTATTTCCCGTCCGAAACCCAAACAAACCTGGCAAACTGCGCATAGTCTGGCATGCAGCTGCATCCGTCACCGGAATATCGCTGAACTTCGCGCTATTGAAGGGTCCAGACTTGTTGGCTTCTATCTTGATGGTGCTGTACAAGTTTCGAGCGTTTCAGATTGCTGTGGCCGGTGATATTTTTTTTTTTTTTTTTTTATTCTTTATTTTCCGTCGGCCTATTTTCCTCACATAGTGACAATCACCGACGCCAGGGAGACGACTCCACCACCTGAACCCTACCTAACGACTCATGACTATGAACCGGGACCAACGGCTTTACTTCCCTTCCGAAGGAAGACGTGACCAGATTATTTCGCCTCAGAAAAACCACCGACGTCGACTGGGATTGAACCCAGACCCACTGGGGTGCCAGTAGCAGTCACGCTTACCACTACACCACCGACGCCGGCTGTGGCCGGTGATATTGTCGAGATGTTTGCTCAGGTACTGAGGAATACGGTCCTCCATTAGGTCAGTCGGTAAAGGCACGGCTACAAAGCAACACCATGCTGGTGGCTGGGTTCGATTCCCGGTATAGTCGAAATTTTTCGATAAGGAAAATTTCTCGACTCCCTGGGCATAGAGTATGATTGTAGATGCCACACAATCATACTATTACAAAAATAGTACCTAGCATCGAAAGCTCTTGATAAATACATGTGGAAGTGCAACACTAAGTTGAGAGCAAGCAATAAGAGCGAAAGCAATAAGCTTGAAATGCTAAGAAAGAAGATCATGAATACGGTTGATCAGCAGTCCCTGAAGTTCTTCTGGAGACGCTAGACGTCTACATCATTGTGGTCCTAATATTCCGAGCAACATGCTCACCGAGTTGCGCGCAATTCGTTAAAAATCTCAATGCCCAGCGATTCGAATACCAGTTTCCGAGCGCGGTAGAAGCGATAGTTCACGAGCATTACGTGGACGATACGCTTACCAACGTAGAGACGGAGGCGGAAACGGAAAAGTCCACGGAAAAGCAGAAGTCCGGATTCAAAACTGGTTATCAAACTCCAAGGATATGTTAGAAGCCATGGGCGTAAAAGATAGGCACGATAAAAGCATGATCACTATAGCTGAGCATGCTTCGGACAAGGTGGTTGGAATGTTGTAGCTTGCGTCAACGGATATGCTGACGTTTAGGGTGATTTCAAAGTGACTCAAAACTTCTATCAGGCCGAGTTATTCCTACGAAGAGGCTGATGCTGAGCACGCTCATGATGATCTTCGACCCGTTGGGACTTATCGCCAATTTCCTCATGTTCCTGAAAATCTTCCTTCAAGAAATCTGGCATTCTGGTAAAGCATGAACCGATAGTGGTCAAGGAGTGGAATATATGGCAGTTATGGCTGAAACTAATGCCCAGAATTGAATCCGTCAGGATCTCAAGATGCTACCGGGAGAATACCGCAGCGGCGCTATGCTGCTGTTGATTATTTGCGAATCGAGAAAGGAGAAGTTATCGAATGTGCGCTAGTCGGCTCGAAGACTCGAGTTGCTCCTTGGACGTAGTGTCATCTTCGTGGGACCAGAGGAAGGGCAGCGCTTTCAGAGGCATTCTTTATATAATTGGCCGTTGATGGTGTCCAACCACTCCAAGTACTTCTTGGAAAATTTGTCGATCTTCTTCTTCCGGAACTTCCCCGGAATATTCAGGTGGGACTTTCCGATGAAAAAATCCAGGCCGGGGATCTGTTTGACGTCCACTTTAATGTGTTTGTCCCGTCGTCCATTACGATACATTTCGGCTGCACCAACCTCTAGCGGTACAGCTTCCTGTTTATCAGTTCGGTTAGGCGCCTTCTTTACCTTGAAGACACGAAGTCCGACTCGCTTCATTGTCTCCTGGACGAACCAGATGGAAGAATTCACTTTCTTGGCCATGCCCCGAATCGAATGGCTCGGATTGCGCTTGAGGTAATCCCTCACCTTCACGGGGTCGGTCGTATTCGCTTTTTTTCCGCTGTCACCTCGTCGCTGGTTTGTCTGGGTCTCCTTGAGCGATATTACCACACGGGACACGGTCGAACTGTCGAATTCCAACCGTTTCGCCACCCACCTCGAAGCCATCTTGATAACGAGAGACGAACCAGCCACCGGCTGAAAGTCTCTCAAATAAAGATAAACAACAACCATCTTGATAACCGCTTGACAGATTGTTATTCTGCACATTTTAACAGTACACTCCAAACTAGTTTTACCGAAAATTGCATGAATTTTTACCCATGCAATAAGTAGTTATACACAAAATAAAGTGTTGCATTTTTTTCAAGTACAATCTTTAATGATGCTCCCCTTTTCTTTAGAGAAAGTATCCATTGGCGTTATGGACCATGTAAAGAACCTTCAAAACGCGGCCCGTTCCGTTTGGATCTAACGGTTGCATTAAAAAAAATGGACTTTTTTTTCGGATGGTGATAGAAAAAGTTAAGGCAGATAATTGTTTTCGATAAATTTCCCATGGAAGGTAATTATTTAAGCGTACTTGCAAAAAATCTATGCCTTTGCGAGTGGCCTTCCGGCAGTTACCGGAACATTCGCCATGGCGGACGAAAAAATGCGTGAAGGCATGTTTTTGAGTTCTTTCTTTATTTTATTCCTCAATTCCTCCTAAGTTTTCGCAACAAAATTGTAGTAGTAGATCTTACGCTTCAGGTTGGCCCAGAAATTGTCGATGGGACGCAGCTGGGGGACGTTGGGCGGATTCGCTGACTTGGGTACCAAATCGATATTCAGCCGCTCCATCTCCTCCAACGATCGCTTTGAGTAGTGGGCTAACGCCAGATCCGGCCAGAACACTGCGTCTTCACCCTTATGGTTTTTTTTTAATCAGTTTGTTTATTTGTAAGGCTCAGGCGTGTGTAACACTTTGCGGAGCCGATAATCACCCTTATGGTATTTTTTTATGAACGACGCAACTTCCGGCATTTCGTACTATAAACTTTCCCGTTCACGGCCAGTCCGGAGCGAAAGAAAAGCGGCTTTGACATCCCCTTCTCGCTGATTATTACCTTCTTGGGGAACTTGGTGTGTGAAATGAACTTCACCTCGGAGCTTACTTCCTTCGTGGGGGAAGTAAAATACGAAGTGCCATGCCAATTGTTGCCATCCAGCTTGAGATAGGTCTCGTTGTCCATCACCACCGCCACATCGCGAATCGCCCGAAAAATCGAGTTTACCATCTTATTCAGCCGCTGCTGCTGCGTCATTGCGTGCACCTCCGAAACCAGTGGACGCGACTTCCGCTTCCTGACATGTATGTTCATGTTCGTCAGGTACTTTTTCACTGTTGGGCCGGTTGAACCGACTTCCCGGCCAATCGCACGCGGCGTTGTGACCACTTTCCCCTCGGTTTTCTTCTTCAGCATCGTTTGGAGCTTCTTGTCGCTCAGAGTCGTCGGCCGTCCGGATCCTGGCTTTCCTTCGATACTCTGATTGTTGTCTTATAGTGCCAAGATGTTGTAGATGCTGGAACGGGCGTATCTGGCGTCCACAAAGTGCCGCATGATGTCCGTTTTCGACGCGGCGGGTTGCCGTTCTTTGAACGCACACAGTTTTGAACGGAGTTGCTTTACTGTTTTGCCATCACGGTTAGAGTTCGACTGATAGAGCTGTCAAATTTTGTCTGCTGACTCATGGTTTACTATGATTGATGCTGCATGGGTAGTCAGTGCGGGTGAAGGTAAACCCATGAAAAATCGGCAGCTTTTGTCCATTTTTGTTAATGCAAACGTTATGTGCAAATGTTGCTACATTTATCCGAGCTCAATCTCAAAAAATTTGTTAGCTCAAAATCCATACTAAAAAGTTAACAATTTGTAGATTTGTAGAACTAATCCATTGCGATATCGAAATTAACTAACGATTCCCAAGTTTTTTCGCGTACAAAAATCTGCATTTGTTCGCATTTGCATCACTGTTACCAGCCCGCTCCACTGTAGCAAAAAAAAACTGACACCTGTTGCTCGTTAGGATGGCTTTAGGCACATTTCAAGCCATCCTATTATCGAGGCCAATCGAACCATGATATGTCAACAAACGTCCAAACGCCATTCCCCTACGCCTAACGAACCGATTCACCTTCCAAGCACTTTATTGTAGTCGGCTGCTACACCGACAATGATTGATGTGTCAATGGGTTTCTTTTGTTGTAGTGCCAAATACGTAGTCAAATCGCTTAGCCACAAAAAGTAAGCCATGATAACCCGCACAAAAGACTCATTTTTTTCAGCAGAACAAGTGATGCCAGAAGTGCTGAGCAACGACAGCAAAACACACAAACATAACGGTAATCGTTTAACTTCCATAAATTGAGTAATGTCAAGTCAATAAATTTAATCGACGCGGCCAAATGGGTCATGTTATCGACTCGTTAGAGAAGAAATCCGGAAAATATTGCTAGCAAAACAAAGTGTGTTTCATAGAATGCACTACACAGTGCATGGATGGCGTAAAACGGTTCTGAAATCGATTTTCGCTTGCACCAATTGCAAGACTTTCTCCGTTCCGGCAGTAGGACTCTTAACCACGCCGATATCGTTCATAGAGGTTGTTATGGCATCGTATCTACTCGATCAAACAAACTCGCAAACATGAGTTAGCGATTGCGTCACTGCGTCGGCCATACACATGTGCAATGTTCGCGTGTTTGTATCTCAACCTGATTAGTTTGATTTGCCACCTTCTACTGTGTACTGATGCACTGCCGGATCGGGCAAACAGGTCTCGATGTTCGCCAATTGCACGAACGCACGCGTCTCCCTGTCTTGTCATTTGTCTTCTTGCATTTGTCACAGTAATGTAGGTGACATCATGGCTTGCTTTGGTTTGTTTATTTTTTTTTTGTGATTTCATTGAAAACAAAACCAAAATAATTCGGTGATGCAGTTCTTTTTTTTTTGGCTTGGAAAATCCGGTTTATTGTGACTCACTCCCCTCCATATGGTCTGGGTTGCGGAGGTTGGAATAAAGTCTTCGGTTTGGTGACAGTTGTTTATGGCTGCCATAAACAAACCGTGTTTGAAAGATTTGCAACTCCAATTTGCAGTGCCGATGCCCACGAGTTGTACGTCAAGATAGCCGCAAACGCGCTCGTCCAATAGAATCGACCCAACATGGCTGACCGGGTAAAATCAAAAGATTGCTTTCATTCGTCTAATGGCGGGTCGTCGGTGGGGTTGGGGGTCTTGTGTTGCCTACTGTGATCTACGGCGGAGAGCGGAAATTGATAGAAGAAGCCGCCACGTCGCGAGAGCTCTTTGACCGCTTATCGGCTCGAATCGATCAAATTTCAATAGACTTCAGCGGTGCACTGAGTGAGTGCATGGTCTACACGATGATGGGTGCAGGCCGGGGTTTTGACGTTTCAGTTTTTGTTTTGCTGAAAGCTGATTAATTTTAGCTTTTGAAGTTACTGCTAGCGACGATGACTTCAGACGTGATAGGTAATTCATGCATCGATTTAACGAGGGAAATAAAAACGGGATCGAGCTGCGCGAAATGGGTGATTTGTTTAGAAAAAAGAGTTTACTTATGAGGAAACTTGAATGCGAATGGACGCATTTGGTTGCGGGAGTTGACCAATAAGGGGTGCGTTACGCAACAATCTATGTTACCGTCTAGTGAATAATGATCTAGGCGAGAGATAAAGATGGATATAAATTAATTAAAAGTCATGGATGATGATGAAAACGATCTCAAATTATTTGGTTTGATGATATGAGGTAACTAATTGTTTTCTTAACTGTTTTTTTCGTTTCAGGTATGTACTTTGAGATTAGTTTGTTGTTAAACTTTTCAATTCGGACGGTACAGGAGCTGCTACTATTGAAGGTATTTGATTAACAAGAGGGCATATTGTTAGTAACGTTCTTGTTTCGGAGAGCTTAAATGTCTTAGGCTGGGAACACTGTTTCGTCGAAGAGCAATATATAAGCAACTAACTTAATTAGTAGCTATTCATCTCCGTAACTAATCGTGTATTTTTTTAATTTAAGTCAGCGGTCAGGTTTTTTTTATAGAAGGGCTCTGTTACAAACAACAGAAGGGTCAGACCCATGGGGTACGAACTGTTGACATAAAACTACTTTTCATGAAGGGTGTTTCGATCAAAATTTGGTCGACTTAAACTTGACGCATTTTCTTTCATCGTACATTAAAAAATTTGGCACACCCCTCATTCTGAAGATGTGTGAGTGTAGCATCATGCCTCTATTTTGATTTTGAGATTAGTACTTCAGTTATCTGGATCGGGGCGAAATCGAAAGCCGGAGGCCACAGCGACGACAAGAAGAGTTGCCCGCTGTTTGCAGCGGAACCCTAACCTCTCCGCCCGAGATGTCGCAAAGAAGCTGGTAATGGCGCTTTCAACCGTAAATAGAAATGAAAAACGAGCTGGACTGTCGACTTACAAGAAAGCGGTGACTCCAAATCGCGACGATAAACAAAACACGTCGGCCAATGTACGATCGCGAAAGTTGTACACGACGATGCTGACGAAGTTTGATTGTGTGGCGCAGGACGATGAAACTTACGTCAAGGCAGACTTTAAACAGCTACCTGGACAGGAATTTTATACGACAACCGGACGGAGGAAGGTGGCAGATATTTTCAAGCACAATAAACTGTCAAAGTTCGCGAAGAAATATCTGGTGTAGCAGGCCATCTGTACCTGTGGCTTGAAGAGCAACGTTTACATTGCGACCGGAACCATCAACCAGGAAATTTATCTGAGCGAGTGCCTACAAAAACGTCTACTGCCTTTCCTGAAGCTTCACAATTGTTCCGTTCTATTTTGTCCGGATTTGGCACCTTGCCATTACGGAAAAAAGGCCATGGAGTGGTATGCTGCCAACAACGTTCAAGTGATGCCTAAGGACAAGAACCCTCCCATCACGCCAGAGCTCCACCCAAGCAAACAATATTGGGCCAACGTCAAGCGGAACCTTAAGAAGACTCAAACAGCTTTTGTAAGCGAGAAACAGGTAGTCCGGTAGCATGGGTTTTGATGGTTTCAGATTCGCCTCGCCCAAGCTGTTCAACACGGTTCGATCACTGGACATCCAGTTGCGAATATGGAATCCTGCTCGCTTGTGTATCTCGATAACTTTCCTGGATACATCAAACGCTTCTTCCGCGGTATCAAAACTGTCCACGTAGTGCTTCTGCTTCAATTCCACCGCTCCTCGTGAAAACTTCAGTTCGTGCTCCGATGCGTTCAAATTCTTGATGTACTGAGACTGCGTTGGTTAGCACGCCACTCCAACGCACGTCGCGACATCTGAGACATCTGGTGCGCATTGGCAACTCGGAAGAATCGCTGTAGGGGAACAGTAGGGCGCTGCGGTCCTGTGCTATCATCATCATTTGCAGAAACATCTTCTTAACATCCGCGGAAACTGCAACCTGGCGTTCCTGGTACTGTAACAGCACCGTTAGTAATGGTGTCAAGAGATCTTAAACTTTCAACAGCATCGAATTAAGCGACATGCCATCCACCTTCGCTGCTGCGTCCCAGATTACTCTGATTTTACCGGGTTTTTTTTCGTTGACAACCACTCCAATCGGCAAGTGCAAGGAACGTCTCAGATCTAATCCATTCAACTCCCCGTCGTTGGTTCGTGGACGTATTTCTTGCATTTGTAGTCAGCAATTTGCTGGCGAACTCTGTCGCAGAGGTCTGGATTTCGTGCCAAACGTTTTTCGAGACACTTGATATAGTCATAGGCCCAGAGCAGTCCTGTTTCAAACTTTCCGTTCTCCAATCGCCGCGTAGTTTCTATTAGGATTTTGTATGCGCGTTCCTCTACTCCTGTGACGACAGGGGCAGTTGTTACACCAAGACTCTCAATATCGAAGAAGTGTCTAGCATATTGGGGAAAGTTCAGCGATTGTCGGTTCAGCATTTATATGCAACTGTCGATCCACGGTAGACTTTCGCAGACTGCCCAGATCACCCACCCAATCCTGGTCTTCGTGGCTATAGGCTCGTCCAACTTACCCTGTCAACGTTTGAGTGAAGCTGACAGAGGCGCATTATTCAGCCCAATGAGAATTCCCGGAACAACCGAATGGAAAGTCTTCGGTGGAAGAATCTTGTGGTGGTTGAACTTTGCTGCTAGTTCTGTGATATTCAGGGTTTGTTGAAGGAGTCCAAGGCTGCCTACTGTATGAACCTCATTGAGTTTGAACCGTTTACCGCCTTCCACTTTAGCTAAGTCCATTGTGACGATTTCTGGTGCAAGGTTTCCACATCGCCATAGACTCCCAGTGCATTTGTGATGGATAGTTCCACAAACGTTACAGATGATTCGTCGTTGAGGAAGGCGTACGTAACGAGTTGCCCGAACAAGGTGACCGGGAGGATGCGAAAAAGCGTTGAAGACAAGCACTGGTGGCTCGGAAGGCAGCAATCGGTGATGCCGCTTCGGCACACTCATTGATCCCACAAATGTCCCCTTTGCAAAGCCAACGAGCGTGTGACGTAAGGCATCACGAACACAGTTTGTGTGACTTTTCTGCCTTCCAGCTTCCGTCTGTGTCAAAATTTTTGAAAACCGCGCAATTCTTCATCTCGTGGCAGTCACGATTGCAGACCATACAAGGTTTGCTGCGTGTAACGCCGTCTCTTGATTTCTGTGTTCAAGTGCTACTAATAAAGAGCGGTCAATCAACTGGATCTCCGGTGAAGACTGGAAGTTCCTTGGTGACTACCTGTCTAGCAGCTAACTGCTGATGAGACGAACCCAAGTTCCCTAGCGTGTTATGGGGAAGCAAACCTGGATTTGGAGTCAACTGTGGATATACTTGTGGAGCCCCAGAGTTTCCAAAATTTGGACGATTTTGTAGAGCAGCCTCAGAATACCCGGAGTTCTCCCATTGTGTACCAGTCCAAGGTTGATTGGGTACAGGAGGAGGGGAACAAGGAGGCCAAGCACGATTTTTCCCTAACAAGCTGCTTTTAGACCTTTCGCCTTTTACGTTCGAGTGGCCTACTGCCGAAGGATTACAGTCATTTACCAACGATTGCCTGTCATTGCCTACTCTATTACTGTCCTGTAGATCTTCTAGAGTCGACTCGCGGAGCTCCCAATAGTCTTTCTCTGCTCGTCTCCGGAGCGCTTCATACTCTCATTGTTTGGCTGCTTCCAGTTCGGCCTGCCACGTCGGCCTGCGATTCCAATGATCTGAATCTATTCTTCTTCTCTCGTTTGCATCGGAAGATCATACGGACTTTTGATTGTGAAACGTTTAACGGTTCCCGGAATCGAATTGTCTTCTGATTCCATAGCATAATGGTGTTGAGCGGCATAGAAAATAACAGATGTATGAGTTCCCAATGGCGTTGAAATAGGGTGTACTACCTGTGCATTGCCTGAAATTGCCTCCTCCAGTTGATCTTCGTTCACAGTCGGTGATGTAGATGTCTGCCCAACGACATCCTCACCGAAAATCTCGGTGATCCCGGTATGTCTCACCAAATCTACTGTTCGCTCACTTCGTTGGCTCCTGCGTATACTGCGTCCTGGCCCTGTAATTCATGCTTCCTCGTAATGAATTGCTTTCCACGCTCCAAGTTCTCCCGTAGTTGTCGCTCTACCAAAGTTCTCTCCATTTCGATCCTTTTCTTCTCCAGATCCTCCAAAATGTTTTTGTTCTTCTTCCAGACGCTGGAGTTCTCGATCCAACTTCGTCTTCCGAACACTGGCTCTCTGAAATGCCACTAGTTACACTCGATGTTTGTCCTGGAATCTTCAGTCTACAGCCTCGTGTGAAGCAATTTGAACGCACCGATTCCGTGTTGACGTTGGCGCATGTAAAGTGGCTCCAGCGGTGACAGTTTGAACACCGCTCCATGAACCGTTCTGCATTATTTGGTCGATTGCATCGGATGCATTCGTGTTCTCTTGATACTCGTTACCTTTTCGACATCGCCCGGAACTTCCGTTAAATCGAATTACCGAACGTTCAGCTGTTGAAAGTTCGGTAAAAAATTACCAAATACTGTAAAATTTTCTAAGTGTGTTTAAGCCATTCGCCGCTTCTAAGAGTCGACTCCAACGAAGATCTTGGATTCGTCTTGAGCAGTAAACTAGATCAGAATAGAGTAGAGTTATATCTATATTAGAAACAGGTAATTAAGATGTTAATCTTTATTTCTGTAAAACTCTCGAACTTGCTGATATAAGGTCAAAAAATTGATCCTTTATTATACGAGGTTATACTTGAACATAATAAAGACCGGATGAAATTTAAGTTATTCTTTCACGAATTTTCGAACTTTGGATCGAATGCTCTTCATCAAGTTCCGGACAAGTGTTGCATCGCATTTTTGGACGCTTGAGCCCAATTTTTTGAACTCCTGCATGTTCCCAGCTGCCTTACCAGTCTTCTTGGGAGACCCCTTCACGATTGCCCAGTAACGTTCGATGGGTCGAAGCTGAGGGCAATTTGGTGGATTGATATTTTTCTCAACGAAATCTATACCCTTTTTCCGCAAGCCAATTGAGAGTGGTTTTGGCATAGTGAGCCGACGCTAAATCCGGCCAAAACAGTGGAGGTACTATGCTTCTTATATAAAGGCAACAATCTCTTCTGGAGACGCTCAGATCGATAGATTTCCGCATTTTATAGTTCCGGTAGTGTAAAAAATGGTTGACTTCAAACCACAGGAACATATTGCATTGCCATACCAGTACCTTTCGACCGAATTTCTCCACTTAAATCGACCTGTCCGCATCGCTCACATCCTCCCTAACGACGGCAGTAGCAGTATTGTGGACCTGGAAGGGGTTTTTGAGTCCTTCTCTACATAGGTCTCATCGTCCATTAAAACGCATGCATCCGGACGCTGCAAAAGACGCGAATACAATTTCCGGGCCCTTGTTGCTGCTCGCTTCTTCTGTTCTGCACTTTGTTTTAGAGATTTTCATTCTTGTAGGTCTTCAGGTGGTTTCGCCTCTTGATACGCTGGATCATTCCGACACTCGTTCCTGCGTTTTTGGCCAAATCACGTATTGACATTGATTTGTTCTTCATGATTAGAGATACCACTTTCTGCTCCAGTTTCGGGTTGGAAGAACCGGGTTTTCTGCCTCTTTCTGGTAGCTCATCCAAAGAATAGTGTTCCCCAAACTTATTAATGATGGTTTTAACACTCGCATGATGAATTCCAAACCGCTTCGCCAATTTTCGCATAGTAATACCCTTCTCACTTAGCCATGTGTCCAGAACCTTAATTTTCACTTCCTTTTCAATACGCGACATTTTGAAAACGCAGAATTTGAATCGCACAAACAAGTAAACAAAAGAAAGCTGACAGTCAAACGCACAGCATGCAGTGTTCAGAGCATAAAAAGGATCACAAATACATGCGTACAACGCAAATGTATGTGGATAGCTTATATTCGATACACTCCTTAAATGCTTGCATGGTACTCATCGAGAGCTCTTAATTCATTAACTTTATGTCTGACGCACATGTTATACTCCGACTTCGGGCTACACCATCCAAAGCTTACACACATGACCCAATTTCCATTTCTTCATTGCCGTACAAAAATCTATTCCTGGTCCGCACCTCGAACCTCTCAACTCACTTTGTCGTCCTACATTCGAAAAACCTTTTGCTGCAACTGAACTTCGTTTTGCAAACTAGCTTTCACAGGAAATCGATCCGATTTCCGGCACACACTCAACTCTACCACTGAAACCAGTGCTCAGTGCAGTGTCTGTCATTCCACCGATCGTCGTCATCGTTCAGCAGTTCGTCGATCGAGGAAGATAATATCTTACCACCGGCAACGTGCCGAGAAGCCAAAGCACCGAAAATCGGCCACTAAAGTCAGTAAAATCGGTCGGGCTTTGGTGGGAACTACAACATTGCCATTGATCGCGAGCACTGAATATTCGGCGAAACATTCGATCACACGGGAACAGAATGGCAAGTACCCCCACTTCGGCTCTCATTTACCACCAGCACTTGTGTGGTTTCCCCCGGCCAATAATGGTGCGGCCAATGCTCCACGGAAACGGCTGAAGATGGCTCAGATTACCAAGTTCCTTAACTTTAAACACGTGTGTGAATGGCATATTTGCAGCTTGTCAAACTAACAATCAGCGCTCGTCAAACTTCCCGACGGACGACTGACGACTGGTAACTCGATTAGACGTTCACCGGTTTCGAATCAGTTCCTAATTTGCCTATGCGTTGTTATGCTAATGACCAACCTCGAAAACCTGGTCGGCGTTGTTTTTTTTTTTCCAGCGTTCCGTTTTGAAGATCAATTCAAATTGGTCGGCGGTTGCTGCGACCTAACGCCTCGGAGATTATGGAAAGAGGCGTGATGCCGCCAATCGTCGGCGCACCTCATCGCCGAGCACTTATTTATGCGAGGAACGAGGGCAGGGCAGGGAAGTGGTTGATATTGACACCACCGTGGAATTTCGTGGTCAATGGCACACACCAAGTCGCGCACCTTCATTTGTTCGCATTTGCTCGTCGATGACCTAATGCCAGACCGAGTGAGTGCACATAGCGGAAGTGTTGCAAAGTGTCATCTTCCTTCTCCTCTCCGCTCGTCTTCGGGGCTGAGGTGTGCGAGTGCGTAGCCGGTGAAGAAGTTGTTAATTTGATTAGAGTCGTGAAGTTAATGACACCCGGTAGAGAACTTGGAGAATGCAGTCAACGGCGGTGGATTGCGGTAAATGCGATTAGAAACGGTGCGGCGGCACGGTGTGGTTTGGAATTGAGGTTGGGAACGCCGGGAATGGTAGGCTAGACAGTTACATGGTAGATTAGCGCGATAGGGTGGCTTCGAATCGGACTCAGGTTTAGTGTTGATAAGAGTTCACAGTCGAAATAGATAGGAATATTTCAGTTTGTTATGGATTATGGATGGTTGTGAGCATTTCAACATAATCTTTTGGACTTGAGTTGCACACTTAACTGTGAGATTGAAATGAAAAGCGACTGTTCTCGTTGAGAGTTGAAGAACCCTTATTGAACGCTTGCTAGAGTAAAATGAACTCGTAAATCGTAGCTTACTTCTTCACAACACTCCTCCTTAAGGACATAAAGGATCACTTCGAAGTTTTATGAGCATTTTTGATTGACCTCCCGAGGTTGCTACTCCGTAATTGCCAGATCAGCTGTAATTACACAGAGAACCAACAGATGATGCTTGGGACTAGCATACATCCTCAATGTGTAGAATAATTGTGATCCCAAACAAACAGAATTTCGGCGCCGATTGTTCCAGGTCATCCAAAACTTATGGTCTACAATTATAACAGTTGGCTTTATGGGCTACATAAAGTAACGGTAGAATATTCCAAGATTATCTCATCATGTCTGTTGTTCTTTCAAGACATTCATTGAATATGAATGAATACATTTCATAACATTGTATAGCGGAATAAAGCAGTAGCGGATAAAGCTACTGTTACAACTGTAGATCTTAGTTCTGAACTTCAGGACAGTTTCTTCAATTTGCTGGTCTAGAAGAGTTTAATATTAACCTATAAATAAACGCAAATGAGGGGACGACCCCAGCGTAGTGGTAAACGTCCATACCTCTGACGCCAAAGTCACGAGTTCGAATCTCACCCCCGGACAAGTTACGAAAATACCCAAAAGTTATTTAAGTAATTTAAGTTATTTAATTTAATCATATGGCAGTTTTTCTAAAAAATCAAAATTTTTGGTTTAAATACTGAAAATTTTAAAAACTGTATTTTGACCAATGCATGAAAGGGTAACATGCAAACAAAATTGAAGCAATTTAAATTGTTTATGCATGTGCATTGATCAACTCTATTTAGTCCTTTTTATAGCGGTTTTATAGTAAAAGTGAAACGCATCCCTGGTGTAAAAAAAAATACCTTGTTGTCTTTCAAAAACGTTCTTCCATAGAACATCCTAATTAACAGTTCAATTCAAACACTCGACACTGAAGAAGAAGTCTGTAATTCGCAGACAAAATAGGCCTATCATTTAAAAGATTGTAGTAGATCGATTGGAACAAGCGATTCAAAGCCTTCCAAAAAGCTATTCTAATCGAGCATGAAACCTGTCAAATGAATGAGATTTCGCCTCTTTATTTTGTGCCGGAAAATATACTCTTTTCATGACATTGTGATGACCCGGAAAAGGGCCGATGGCCGTCTGCGATGGAACGCCACAGTGAACGGTGTACTCGTAAAATCGAACTGAGATTTCCTGCAGAAACATGAAAAAAGTCAAGAGCGCTCTACGGTTGAAAATATAATGATGACGATGTGAGTGTTGCGCTGCTCCTTTTATGCCCTTTATGATGAAAATGCACACTCGTTAAATATACGCTCACAATAACAAAGCTGGTTAGTCTATGACTCCGTCATTCTTGTTGGTAAACAACCGTTCAAATGCACTGATTGGTTAAGTCTTGTCGATGCATCACATTTATTAATATAACAATAATAGAATGTTTAAAATCGGAATGGTAATGGATTCGACGCGTATTGAATGTCCCGATCGATTGGTGCAAACATTTTGAAAATCGTTTGTGAAATTACTGAGTTATTAACGTACAAAATCCAACCATATTTCGTTACGTTACAACATTTCGTACTCGCTACGTGTCCGTCAATAAACATTGCGTAAATGAAGTGTTAGTTCAAATATCCCTAGCTACCAATAATTCTGTGCTTGATTTACATACACCATGCACGGTTCCTGAATCAAATTCCAAGTCAGTCAGATTGCCACATGTTGTTCGTTTAGCATAACTTCATAATTTCCACCACTCCCCAGAGGTAATGTAACACACTAAGTTGCGGCAATCAAACTAGCACCGCTGATGGAAAAATCCTCTCGCACGAAACGTAATCAAACCAGCCACGAAACCTTAGCAGACACCCGATAATGTAATAACGAATGCCAGCCACACCGAAAAATTCCATCATCTCCAAAGGGATGTTTACATCATCCCCTTCATCAGCCTTGAAACGAACTCCACAACTTTTTTTTCGTTTCATGCAAAAAGCTATTAATGTTACATGACGTCTAGGACGTCATGGGTCGTAAACGGGAAATCTCCTCTAAGGTGGAGCACGCAACCCTCCTCTAGAGCAGGATGATTATTTCGAAAGCATAAATCATTTTCCACCCATTTCCCCCACTCCCGGACCGGACAAAGGAACGAGTGGGAAGAAGAAAAACACGGCTTTGACGGAAGAGTAAAACCAGATGTTTTGGGTGGTTCGATGTGCTGCGCAACTTCCAAAATCTGCTCAAACGAGCGAAATGAAATGAAACTCAATTGAAAGTTAACCCCGAACTGTGGTCGACGCGACGACCCTCCTGTTTTCGTGCTGTAGCCATGGAGATACTGATAGGAAATTTATTCGTTTGACATTTGTCACCTCCACGACGACGGGTGCGCTGCAGTCATCATGGAGGATGAAGCAATAACAAGAGACACCGAAAACAAAAAACTCTGTGCACATGTCGTTCGTTGCCGGCGATGAAACGAACTACAACAACGTTTCGTGAGCGCTGCTATGATACGCCATGGTTTTAAAAATAGCATTTTATGAAGGTAAATAAAAACACGCCGCGCGATATCGATAATGCCGATTAGCTACCCAGCATAGATATAATTTTGTCGCTTGGTTGATGATGTTGATGATAACTGGAATGGTTCGTTCGTTGAAACGGTGCTCGAATGATTTAATTGGATAAACAAACAACGAGGGGCAATTTGAAACGTTGCTCTGGCGGTGGGTGACCTTCGAATCTAAGTTAGCATTGTCTGAAGCTGGAGCAATTCGGCACAGAAGTGTTTGTTTGGGCATCATTCCAAAATGAGAAAATGGAAGCGGCTCTACCGAATTTCAGAATCGTGACGTAATGCACAACACAGCCAAGTAGTGCAGCAGCCAATAAAATCCAGAATAAACAACAAACGGACAGAGAGCAGCGTTTCGTCTTCTCCGCAGTAACAAACTACTTTGTTGCTCCATGGAGAATTCCATCTCGATGCCATTCGATCTAGAATATAGATAGAAAAACGTCGTTTTAGCACCGAACTTTGTTCAAGACTCTCAGAGAAAGCTTTAATTCCCTGGCTTGCATTTCAAATTTTGTGAAGTAGTAATCTACGATTTACGAGTTCATTCTAATCTAGCAACGTGGCAACCATTGTTTAGCCAACAATCAAAATGAAACTAGTGATTTGAAATTAGTTCACTATTGTAGAACCCCTAGGTCCGAAGTACACCTTGCAGTCTGCACCTTGCAACACACTTTTGCGCTTTTCAGTACCTTTCGGTACTAGTATCTTTGTTTTTGTTTGGATTCGGTATGCTATTATGACAGAATATTTGTGGGTGTGTTGGTGTAAGTTACTTTATAAGGGACGACCCATTAAGCTTGGGACCGAGCTTGGGCCGGAGTGCTAGTACTTCTTGAGCCAAAATATATATAAATTTTCTTCATGACGATTCAGCCGCTGGCTTAGCTGCGTTCGATAAGAAAATAAATTATTATTAGTTCTTCTACTGTCAACCAGAATAGTCGCTTTTCATTTCAATCTCACAATTGGTAGTGGGCCCAGAATCTGGCCAAAGCGTGAGGAATTCATCAGGTTGTTTAAAGTTTTTTTTTGACGTAGGACTACGACTTTGGTTTCTATACTGGGGTACAATTTAAAAAAAATCGCATTACGACCAATACGAAAAGTAGTCCGGTTTTGAGCGTTAATATCTCAGTCATTTCTGAAAAGATTTTCGATAGGAAATATTTCTACGCAACAATTACAATAGAAAACAACTTTAAATTTGGGACACAAATTATTGAAAAAATCATAAATGTTACAGCTTGCCTTAAAAATTATGTTGACCCCTTCAGGCCTAAGGAGTCATGACCTCAAAAGGAAAATGGCTGTATAAAATCACAGACTCAATAAAAAAAGTGCATTGCAAATTTGTAAAATCAAAAAAAAATCTGTCTGGAAAATATAAAAAATAACATACAAGTTTAAGGCCTTATTGACGACCTAGAATATCCTGAATATGTAGAAGTGAATATGAAATAGCGTTGTTTGAGATTATGGTACATTACATGCATATTATCAAATATTTGGTACGCGAATGGAAATTGAAGCGAGTAATTTCAGAGTTGCTGTCATTTTTATGCTCTCTGTTTTTGCACAGCAGCTGTCAAACAAACCGACGCTAGTTCATTAGCTCTCGAGTGTGCACAATTTGAAACTTGCCGTTTTCAATATTTGAAGCATATTTTAGCAAGCTACATTCAGTAATACGACATATCTGATATGTTCGTACAATTTTATATCGTATTTACCACTATTCATGTTGCCTTTTTCGATTCGAAGTTATTTTTGTGTCTCCAATTAAGTCAAACTTTGTATAAACCCATCAATTTTGGCTTGATCTGCAATTTTCTTATGCAGCATCATTCCACCAGCCGGTCGGACTAAGAACTAGTGCTTTGGAACGAGGGCAGGAGAAGAGACAAACGAGCTCAGCCCGCTGCATTCCGACACAAGCTTCTCTGAACCGAAGTTTAGCAAATTACGAGTCTATAAATATCGCTACCATGCCTCATCGTTGTACTTCAGTAGGACTCGCCGTTGTGCCATCGTCTGTTGCCCTTAGCAGAATGTTTTCAAACAAATTGGAAGTCTAGTTAGAAGTCAAACTTTTCGAAACCCTGGCATACACCGATAAGAACCGATGAGTATTGATTTTATTTCAAACTATATTGAGTTACTCGCCAGTTACTCGGTGCATCAAAGCAACTCAAAGTAGAGCTGTCTCACCCCTAGATTGTATACGAAAAACATGATTTCGGCTTTTATTTTTGAAAATTGTACGAAATGTTTTTCGATAATTCGTATTATTCGTATTTCGTATTTTCGTAAAATGAGCAAGTACACAGTATTTTTCGTAGAATGACTACACAAATTTCGTATACGTTTTACGAAAATTTGGTACTATTTTACGAAAATCGTAAAAAAAATTGTATTATTTTTACAAAGAGTTTCCCACGCAAAATTGGTATTGTATACAAAATTAATGATATCAAACTTTTTTCGAAAATTGCACTAAATACTCGTAAAATGAGTACGAAATTGTTTTTTTCAATTGTACGAAATTTTCATAACACGAGTACGAAAATTTCGAATATGTTTTAAGAAAAGCCTGGCTTGCGACATGATTTTTTAAAACTTGGTCTATGTGACAAGTATAGTCAGTAATCTTCAGAACGTCATCCGATGGCCATGTTTTGCGAAATCATGAAGTTTTATGTATGACTCACCAGATTTTGGTAAAGATTTGAATATGGCTACTTTTCCGGACGAACTCAAAATCTTTTAGTGCCAGTATGATAAGAAATTCAAAGAATGTCCTCCAAAGACGAAGTTTTGCAAAATCATAAAGTTTGATGTTTCGCAAGCCAGGTTTTGGTAAAGATTTGAGTATGACCACTTTCCAGAGGAAAATTGGGATCACACAAAGCCCCTTTAAGTTGCCCGTATGGTCAGGGATCCTCAGAATGCCCTCCGAAAACCTAAACCTACTTTTGTATAAAGTCATAAAGTCATAAAGTTTGATATGCTGCAAGCCAGGTTTTGGTAACGCTAAGAGTATGACCACTTTCCCGGAAGAATTTGGATCTCACAAGGCCTCTTTAGGTTGCCCGTATGGTTAGCAATCCTCAGAATGCCCTCCAGAAAACTTATTTTTGCAAAATCCTAAAGCTTGAGATGCTGCAAGCCAGGTTTTTGTAAAAAATTTAATATAGCTACTTTTCCGGAGAAACTTGAATCCCACATGGCCTCTCTAAGTGGCCAGTATGGTAAGAAATTCAAAGAATGCCATCCGTAGACCTATTTCTGCAAAATCATGAAGTTTGATATGTCGCAACGTTTGGTGACAATTTGAGTATGACCACTTTCCCGGCGGAATTCTGATCGGCCTTTTTAATTGTCCAGCATGGTCAGGAGTCCTCCGAGTGCCATCCGAAGACCTGGGTTTGAAAAATCATAAAGTTTGATAAGTCGCAAGCCAGGTTTGGGAAAGAATTGAATATGGCCACTTTTCCGGATGAACTTGGATCTCGCATGGCCTTTTTTAGTAGCCAATATGGTCAGAAATCCTCAAAATGTCTTCTGATGACCTAGTTTTGGTAAATCATTAAGTTTGATATGCCCATGCCATGGCGAAACAAGCAGAAAAAAAATTGATTTATTGGGCTCTTTTTCGGCGTAATGGCATTCTGGCTTGTTGTATTCGGGCTAATGATCCATAGTTTGCGCATCTTCAGTCCAAACAAACTTTGACAACCAAAAACTGTTATGAAACTTCGCTTACGTATATTTTTTATTACTTTTGTTGAATACACGCCGAGGGAACGGTTATTTCTTTTATTTATACCTTCAAATAGTTACGAAAATTTCATACTCGTTTTATAAAAATCGAACGAATATTTCGTACTCGTTTTACAAAAATCGAACGAACATTTCGTACTCGTTTTTCAAAAATCGAACGAGTAAAGGGCGAACACGAAATTATTGCGACACATTCAACAGGGCATAACTTTTTTACCATTGGGTAAAAATCAACCAAATTTTGCACACTTTCTCATTGATGTGTATTGTTTACATGCTGTCAAACTCGAAGTCGTGTTTTTCGACTCAACGAAAATGGAGGTGAACCAACGTGAGTGGAGAGAACAAATTCTTTCCAAACACCTGGAATTTCCTGACCTGTCGCACCGGCAGTTGGGAAAAATGTTGAACATTCACCATTCAACCGTCTCTAGAGTGTTGAAGCGGTTTCAGGAGCGGTTGACGTTGGACCACGGCAAAGGAGCTGGAAGAAAACCGGGACCGGAGAACAAAAACACGGAGGGAAAGGTGAAGCGGATGATTAAAGCAAATCCCAACGTCTCAAGACGTGATTTGGCTAAAAAGATCGGCATGTCGCAGAGCTACGTCCAGAATGCAAAGAAGAGAGCTGGACTACATACATACAAGGTACAGAACTTCCCAAACCGCGATGAGCGGCAACAATCGACGGCTAAAACTCGGGCACGGAAGCTCTACGAGAAGATGCTGACATGATATGGCTGCTGTGTGATGGACGACGAAACGTATATAAAAGCCGATTTTAAGCAAATTCCGGGGTTGGAGTTTTTCACCGGCAAGAGTAAGTTCTATGTGGACGACAAATTCAAGAAGAAGAAAATGTCGAAGTTCCCCCCAAATATCTCGGACTGAGGAGTGAGCCTTTCGTGACAAAGGGCACAGTAAATGGCGAGATCTTCAAATCTGAGTGCCTCGAGAAGCGCCTTTTGCCGTTCTTGCAGCAGCACGACGAAGCTCCGCTATTTTGGCCAGATTTGGCATCATGCCACTATTCTAAAAGTGTCCTGGAATGGTATGAGGCCAATTCTGTCCATTTTGTTCCAAAGGACATGAATCCGCCAAACTGTCCGGAGCTGCGCCCGGTGGAGCAGTACTGGGCAATGATGAAGCGGGAACTTCGGAAGAGCAAGAAGACAGTCAAAGACGGGAAGGACATGTTAAGAAAATGGAAAAAAAAACTGAGAAACTGGTGCCGGATGACACTATAAAGACTTTGATGGACGGCATCAAGCGAAAATGCGTTCAATTTTACACTCAAGGCTCCATCGATTAACTTTTCTTTTGATTTTTGAAGTAAATATATGTACAAAACTACCCTAAAATTTTGGTTTGATTCTAAACATTATAAGAAAATTGGCAAGACATTTTCGGTGTCGCAATAATTTCGTGTTCGCCCTTTATTTCGTTTATAATTTTACAAGATTATACGAAAACATCGTAAAGCTATGTCCATTTAGAATCCGAAATAATAAAATCATCTATATCTCGGTAACGGATTGACGTAGAAGTGAGTTTAATACATCAAAACAAAGGTAATTCACTGTACTTTAACGAAAAAATATCAATACAAATCATTTCTCTTAGTTTTTAATGAAAATTTGCACTTTCTTCTTTATTCCTCTCACCAAACGCTGCACACCTCCGGAGTCAACTTCCTTGGCACATTTGTTCCACAATTTGGTCATCCCAAGCCATTTTTCATGTTTCTTAAGCTTCCGCTTCATTATTGCCCCAAAATTTCTCGACTTTGGTCAGTTTTGTGGTGGATTTATGTTTTCATCGATGAAATCTACGTTATTATCGCTGTACCACTGGATGACTTCCTGGCTGTAGTGGCAACTCGCCAAAGCTGGCCAAAACTTCTTCCTTATACAGCTTCGAGTCCATCGTCTTATTCGTCACGAACACTTTGGTCTTTGCTCCGCAGCTGCATATCCCTTACCAAATCATCAGTTTTTTGGCAAATTTGTCCATAATAGCAAACTTAAACTTTGCAGGAACATCTCCTCGTGTCGTCGCCATGTAGAATTTTAGGCCAGGAAGCTGTCCGAAATCCATTTTGACGTAGGTTTCATCATCGGATGAGCAGGCATCCTTGGTACTTCGTCAAAACCTGCTGGTACAATTTCCGGGCTCGAGTTTTGGTGACGAAACTTTGCTTCAAGGTTCTGTTTGGTTGCTTGCTGGCTCGATAGGAACGATATCCTGCTCGCAAACGAATTCTTCGAACGGTACTGTCTGTCTTAGACCCCGCCAGGACCCGCCCAATTTTTTTGAGGAGGTTGATTATGACGTCACACAGACACTTCAATAACCATATATAAAAATGTGGTCATCAGAGAGCAATGTTGTGTCCAGCAAAAATGTTTATTTTAATAATTCCTACAATTTTTTAGAACATATTGAAATCGTCAAATTTGAGCAGAGCGCTAGTTATCTAAAAAAACCTGTTTTTAGGTAGTTTTTAGGCTCTCTACAAACTTAGTGTCTTTAGCAACTTTTCATAAAATTACTTGCTCTAAAATTTAGTCGAAGACAACCACCCGTTATCTCGTAGCTGAAAAAAGTTAGAATTTGAAAGTGTAGTTAAGCCCTTATGAAAGGTTAGGCGTGTTTTTTTTCAAAAGATGCGGAATGACATTTTGAGTAACTCTTCTGAAGACTACTCGATAAAATGATGACAAAAGGGTGAAAATATTTTTGACCGTCTTTTTTCAGAATTGTACCACTATACCACTGTGCGCTATAAAAAAAAATCTTTCCGTGTCGCTGCAACACAATAAGTGATTCCGGATTCTAACTGGACAGAACTTTATTTGTTTTACGAAAATCGTACGTATGTTTCGTATTCGATTAAAAAAAATGGAAACTTCGTATTCGTTTTAAGAAAATCGTACGGAAATTTCGTGTTCGTTGTGAAGAAATTGTACGAAAATTTCGTATTAACTGTACCAAGCGTTCCCATGCAAAAGTGATATTGTGCCTTTTTCTGTAAACGAAGAAGTTGAAAGTGTTCTCGAATTTCTCTAACCTGAATTGAAACCTCAGACTTCCAACGCTTGAAATGATCTCAACTTCGATTAACTTTCCCAAATGTCGTAAATAACCATTGACTCGAGCTTAGTGGGGCGTTTTCAACAACTCAATTCCACCACAGCTCACCGTGACACACATTCGTACTCCCAAGACGACAAGCCTACCTTTCAAACCGGTGATGATGTCATTTTCTCACATCATCGTCATTATCATTGTTATTGTTATTATCACTATTTTATTGACAAGGCACCGAACGAAATTCTTGTGCTCCTAGTACTATTTTCTCACGTTAACAATGCACAAACAACTCAAACGAATACACATATGTGCATATGAGTGCATTTTTCACTTGTTGGTCGCCGTCCACTTTGTTTTTAGAATCTATCCCATTGGATCCAAGCATCCATCGCCTCGATATCGCAGATATTGCGCATTGGTCAACCATCCTCCCGTGATGAGTATCGGCGCGGCGGCTGGCGGTAGCTAAATATTGACATCACTCGTCCGTACGTAAGGTACATAAAGTTTCTGCTCCATCGCCCATTGAATACCGAATGAGCACGTGTTTGCGGCTAATGAGCCCGGGGTGCTGCACATGTTGCTTGGCCGGTCGATTTGAATAAATGGTCGACAACTTGTTCGATCAGTATGGCAGGAGAGGAGGACCTACATACCCACCAACCAACCGCGTGTACTGGTTGATTCATAACATCGTAACATCGGGTATCTCCCAGGCCGGGGTGATCTCATCCGCACAATAATTTCCCGCATTTTATCGCAATCATCCGATTATGATAAAATAAAATTGATCCAATTTGCCTACTTTCGTCAGTCGCTTACCAAGCCAAGACAACCAGCAGGAAGCAATCTGCACGAACATAAGCTGCGTGGGTTTGATAAAGTATAAACAATGCTACATTGGCGCACCGAAAACATGCGTTTCTCGGAAAAAAAAAATCACACACAAATTTTGAGACTTTATTTATCTTTCGATTTTTCCTCGCCCGGTCTGGGCATTCATCATCATCCAACGCTACATCGGTGTGTGCTGTGCTGGTTGTAAACAACAACAGCGCAAAATTGGCCAATCGGTGGTCGGTGGTTGGTGGAAATCGATTCGTCCAGTTCAGGCAGCACCGTCCGTCGTCGTCGTCGTCGACCGATCGACATTTTCTCCCGAGCGCGTTGAAGTTCTAGATTCAGCTTCTGCAGGCACTCGGTTGCGTTGCACTGGCCGGCTGGACTGGATGGAAGTGCTCTCATGCGAGAAGTGCCCTCGTATAAGGGATCCCGGACCCGTTTCGTCTCGCCTCGTTTCGTATTGTTTGAAAAGCGATCAGTTTCGATTGTCACGCCATGATGCCCGGCCAACGGGTGGTTTTGTTTTGAATAAACACACGTGCTAGTTGATAGATTCGGAAGCGACTTGGAGTGTTGGAAAGTGATTTGTTTGGAACTTAAGTGGTGCCGAAATGGAAGCGTAAGTGGTTTATGATTGTTTGGTGTTTTGGAGAATCCAAAGGCGGGAAATGCTCGTTACGTGATGAATTGGTTGTTTGAATATCACAGAGTTCCATGGAAATGCACTGGAAATGACAGGTCCTATTCAAACGTACTGTTATGGGATAAGTTGTGTTGTAAACGGCTATCCAAGGGGCGCATATGAGGCTGTAATTTTGTACATCGGTGTCATGTTTTGATTTGTGAGTTCATTCCAGTTACAGCTCATTGGTGCTTGACAAACATTTCTTGTAAGCATAGACTACTTAGTTATGCAGTTTTTCCGTTGCTTTCTATTAACGAGTTTATTCTTATATCACGCGCCAAATGCGGGCCTGACAAGCATTATAAAAAAGCAAATCAAAATATTGCTAATTTTGAAGTTCTAATTATTCTAAATGGGTTCTTCAAGGAAATCTGACTACATTTGACCTAATATTTTTCACAGTTTTCTCCTTTCATGTGACCTGGATACCCGAGCAAAGGTTCATACCAAAGTAATAACAAGTTCTCATAATCCGATTATCACTGTTTGAACACTTAAGTTTTTATCATTCTGGCTGAATAAATAGCCAAAATTTCAAAAGAGATAACGAATTAATATTCGTTGGATATCACCATTTATTATTTACCCGTTTGATTATCATGGAGTTCATTATGATGCCAAACTTTGTGATGTGAACAAATTCCTTGAAATAATTTAAAATAGTGTAATCAACATGATTTCAAACTCATACAGCAATAGCTGAAGAAATGCTTCTGGAAAAATGCTCAATATCGTATCCATGATATGCTGGTAATAGTCAGCATTCGTCAATATGCTGGTAGTAATCAGTAGCGTTCGTCAAAAATCGTCTTTCAAAACAGATTATAACTAAATTAGTTCATGTTGATAACTAAATTTGTTATTTGTTGTTTATCGCTTGTTGCCTTTTCGTACATGTAGTTATGCTTTACACAATTCAGGATTGATTGTAGAAGTGGGAACATTTGAATATAGAACACTAACTGATCCCGGTGCGAGCGTTGCTACGCCTGCAACTAAATAAATGAACAATACATAGAACTGACCCTTTTTTTAATGAGTTTTTTTTTTGACTAAGAGAGGGTTAAAACTTCTGAAATTTGTATTTCATTTGTATGGGAGCCCTCCCCCCTTACAGAAGAGGGAAACGGTATCAAAAAATCACCTTCCCAGCCCCAAAAATCCCTGCATACATATTTTCACTACGATCGGACAGACAGACAGTCAGACAGAAATTCATTTTAATATATATTAAAATCCTGCGCCCAACAACCCCCACTTGCCAAATGTGGTTTTATTTATTTGAATAGTTCTCGAGTTATGCAGAAATTTGCGTTTCATTTTTATTGGAGCACCCCCCCACCCTCATTCAGAGGGCAGAGGGGTCTTAAACCATCATAGGAATATATCTCTCCTTCAAAAAAAAGCACGTGCCAAATTTGATTCCATTTGCTTTATTAGTTCTCGAGTTATGCAGAAATTTGTATTTCATTTGTTTGCACCCCCCCCCCCCCCTTCAGAATGCGGAAGAGTCTCAAACCCCATAGAAACATTTCTCTCCTTCAAAAACCTCCATATGCCAAATTTTGTTCCATTTACTGGATTAGTTCTCGACTTATGCAAAAATTTGTGTTTTATTTGTATGGGAGATCCCCCCCTCCACTTTCAGAAGGCGGAGGGGTCTCAAATTATCATAGAGACATTTCTCTCCTTCAAAAACCTCCATATGCCAAATTTGGTTCCATTGTCTTGATTAGTTCTCGAGTTATGCGTTACTTTGTGTTTCATTTGTATGGGAGCCCCCCCCCTCTTCATAAAGGGGAGGGGTCTCAAATCAACATTGAAACAGTATTTATCTTCAAACACCTCCATATGCCGGATTTGGTTGCATTTGCTTGATTAGTTCTCGAGTTATACAGAATATTGTATTTCATTTGTATGGGAGCCCCTCTTTCAAGACGGGGAAGATCTGAAACCATCATAGAAACCTTTCTTGGCTTTAAAACCTCACACATGCTAAATTAGGTTTCTTTTGCTTGATTTGTTCTCAAGTTATGTAGAAATGAATGTTTCATTTGTATGGGAGCGCCACTTTCTAGAGAACGGAGGGGTCTTTAACTATCATAAAGGGTGTCCACGATGAAATTGCCACACACTAAATTGATTCGCAAAATTCGAGTTTTTATCCGATTGCCATCAAATTTTCAGGGATTGAGAAATAACTATTAAACTTCATTTTAACATTTTACTCGTATTTTATTTACAGTCCATACGCTAATGCCCGCACCTTGGCCTTAACCCCGGCCATAAGATTCTGCACAACCTGTGAATCAACCGTTTTTTGCATGTAAACCCATACTTTCTTCAGTTCCTCGACTGTCTTCACTACCTTAGGTCGTTTAAGAAGGTGCTGCTTCATAATCGCCCAGTACTTCTCGATGGGGCGGAGCTCCGGAGTGTTGGGAGGGTTGAACATTTTCGGCACGAAATGGACCTTATTGTCCGCATACCACTTCAGCACGTCCTTGGAGTAGTGGCATGAGGCCAAATCCGGCCAGAAGATTGTTGGGACGTTGTGGGACTTCAGGAGAGGAAGCAGCCGCTTCTGGAGGCACTCTTTTATGTACACCTGTCCGTTCATCGTGTCCTGGGTCACGAAAGGTGCACTCCGCTTCCCGCACGTGCAGATGGCTTGCCAAACCAGGAATTTCTTCGCAAATTTGGACATCTTCTGAGTGCGGACATGCTCCGGAACGCTGAACTTATCCTTGGCCGTGAAAAACAGGTTGCCGGGGATCTGTTTGAAGTCGGCCTTCACATATGTTTCGTCGTCCATGATGCAGCATACAAATTTCGTCAGCATGTTGAGGTACAACTTCCTGGCACGGGTTTTGGCGGACTTGTTCTGCTTCTCGTCGCGATTAGGGGCCTTTTGTACTTTGAACGTTCGAAGCCCAGCCTTAGTTTTGGCCTTCTGGACAAAACTTCGGCTTAGGTGCAGCTTCTTAGCCACATCCCGAACGGAGGCGTTCGGATTTCGGTTGAAGGCCCCAACTACGCGGTTGTGATTTTTGGTGTTGTACGGAATACTTTTTCCTTCACTTCGGGGCTTCCTATCGGTGGTCAACCGTTCCTCGAACCGCTTAATCACTCGCGACACCGTGGAGATCCTTGTTTTCGTGATGAATGCGCAAGATTTTATCACGCAAGAGCTGTTCTTTCGACTCCATTTCCGCGAGTTTTGATCACAGGACTTTAAAACTTGCAGGATGTAAATAATGCACTACGAACTAAATCCAACCAAATTTTCATTAAATTCTACCCAACGGTTAAAAAGTTAGAGCAATTTCATAGTGTGGCAATTTCATCGTGGACACCCTTTATATTCAATTCATGTACATTTGGTCCTCGTTTAGCTCAGTCGGTAAAGGCGCAGCTACAAATCAATACCATACTCGAGGTGACTGGGTTTGATTCCCGGTCTGGTGTAGGAATTTTCCGTTAAGAAAAATTTCTCGACTCTCTGGGCATAGGGTATGATTGTACTCGCCACACAATGATATTAATGCAAAAATGGTACCTGGCATCGAAAGCACTGAATCAATAACTGAGGAAGTACATTTAGAACACTACACCCAAAAGTTGAAAAGGTGGCAAAACATGCAATTGAAGTTTTTGCAATCATATCTTGAGAAATTCGCATGATTCAGAAAAGGCAATTTTGCCCATCATGATCCACAGAGCGTTTTTTGATATAAAAAAAAGCCTGCAAGTGGTTGGCAGCACACAGAGTCATCGAAACAAATTTATCGGTGTGTGATTAGTGCCTCGACAGTCGAAGCAACCGTTGGGTCTTTGTTCAACCGTCAAAAAATTTTCAATATAGGTGAGACAATACCACAGAATGCCGCAACCCTGTTGGCCATTGTTTATGGAATTCCACTGTCAAGTCTTCTATTTTTATTTTCACTCGTTATCACACTCCGATCTTCCTCAAAGACGTCTATATAAGGTCTGGGGCAACGCACTGCTTGCCTGTATTGGAAGCAAAAATAATGTAAACATTGTTGAGCCGACGAGTGATGACGTAACACTATTGAACTTTCTATTGGCGGGCAAAGTTTCAGATAAAAAAAATCGGTTCAAACGTTTATTATAAAGGCTGAATGGTGGAAATAATCATGTTACAAATGCCATTTATTGAGCAGAAGCATTTCCTTCCGATAACATGGAACATTTATAGTGAATTTAACTGAGGTAATTGAATTTTTGCCACATAAACTTTCAAACACTGAGACTTGACAAACGAGTAGCGATATAGAGCTAATTTTCCATCATCGGTAGACTGGAATCGGTTGAAAAATTAAGTTTTATAGCGCATACAATAAACAGTCACGGAGCGAACGAATCAAAATAAATAGTATGACGTAGCACTTTGAGAGCTTTTGTGTAGCGTGCGCAAGGAGTTCAGTGGTATTAGTGTCATGAGCGAATTTAGATCATTTTACTAATATTGTTGTGGCTACTGGGCCAGATCTTATATAGACGTCATTGGATCTTCCTCTCTTCAAGTATGCCCTTCTTTATGAAATAAACGAAGCCGTTCAAGTGTGTGTGAGTGACATTTGCTTCATTGCTGTACACTAAGGTTTTTATTCACGGTTTTTTTTTACACGGTTTGTTTTCGGCGATAACTCCAAAACGGAACAACTTATCGACCTAATTCGAATCACATTTCGGGCAAAAAGTAATCATATGGCAGTTTTTAAAAAAAATCACAATTTTTGGTGTAAATACTCAAAATTTTAAAAACTGTTTTTTGACCATTGTATAGAAAGGTAACGCATTCAAACAAAATCGGAGCAATATAAAATGTGTAAGCATGTGAATTTATCAATTCTGTTAAGTCTTTTTTTACACGGTTCCATACTAAAAGTGGAACGTATCCCTCTTCCAAAAAAAAAAACCTTTGTGTATAGCCGAGTGCCTTGACAATCAAAGCAACGGTTGCGCTTTTATACCATTCATTTTATCTTGATAAAGTGATTGAATGGTTACAATCTAGAGCCATGACGCAGGCTGGCTCGGTTCGAAGCTCGGTTGCGTATCGTGAACGTTTTTTTTGTAAGCCGTTGCATTTCCGGACTCCAATCTTATACTCAACACTAATACACTGCACAATCTCACTCACACATTGAATTTTTCAAAGCGAATTGATGTGTTGCTTTTTTGCCCACGACCGATGTTTCATTTTTTCTCCAAGTTACGATCCGTTAAGAGAAAAGAAACAAAATAATGCGAAATTGCATCACAATCTTGCTTTTTTTAATTTTAGGTGAACTAGCACACTTGTTTCCGTTTGGTTGAGGTAACATAAATGTGACTTGTTTTAGCCATATTCAAGTTGCTGCAACCAGTGGTGGTAAATGGACTGTATTTTGATATTTACATTTTAAAATTCGAACACTCGCAAAAGTGAACCGTCGTGGGAGAAAATATCATATGACATTTCTGTACCGTTTTCTCCAGGCGACGAAATATTTTTGCTGCCTCCATCCGATGGTTTAAAAAAAATTGCGACATAGATTTATGTCGCCCAAAATTTCGTTAATTGCTGGCTTATTACTGCATGATGTTTATAATATGGAATCAAATCATAAGAATGGATACTAACAACTTATAATCAAACAGCCACATACCATTTCTAAACTGTTTGAAACTGTCGGCAGAAATAGGGAGAAATTTTTCTCGTGTGTGCTAATTGGGTTCTCTGTGTTGTGAAACACTTCTCGCGATTTTGTATTGCTCAGATTTTTTTGACGAGTTGAAACAATAACAGTGCAGTTTGTGGCCAAATAAAATTAAGAGTTTAAAGACATGTTTGTTTTCCAAATGTAGTAACCCACCAACACACTTTTTGAGCGGCCCCTACAGCATCCTTACTGTAGCTTTAAATTAGTATTTATATCCAACTTAATAAAGTATTTTCATCCGACTAAATAGAGAATACACACTCTCCTGCATATGAAACAAATTTAAACCCATAGTGAGAATTAGCCCTATTGTTATAAAAATTTGTATGCAGGAATTTTTCGTGCCGGAGAAGGTTCTTATGGAAAAGGAGGTTCCTCTATGAATGAAACACAAATTTCTGAATAACTCAAGAACTTATCAAGCAAATGAAATCAAATCTGGCATGTGGGGGTTTGAGGAGGCAAGATTTTTATTCTATGATGGTCCAAGACCGCTCCCCTCTCTGGAGGGGGCTATCATACAAATTAAACAAAAATTTCAACCAAACATGAGAATTATCCAGGCAACTTCAATACAAAATGTGTGTTTCTCAGGTTAGCATCATGTTCTGATAAAAGTTTTTTTTTAGCAAAAATGGGGGATGCTCTCAGTTCTGCATTAAGCACAAGAAGTTAATCTCAGGTTATGCAAGAGAAAACTACGTTCAAACTGACAGGATATGATGTAGTTTGAAGAATTTTGTTTTGTTCATTAAATGCTTCAACGCAGAAAGAAAAACCATGGTAGAAACTAACGATTCGAGGGTTAAAGTAAAAACACACATCTGCGTTTTATTTTGAAGAATTTAAACACATTAGCAAACGAAAATATTTTAACAAAACTTATTAAAAAAGAAACCATAAAAGTACCAGTTCTATTACGTTTTCATTCATTCAGTTGCAAGCGTAGTAAGACTCGCATCGGGTTCAGCTAGTTTCTTATAAAATAATATCGCTCATTAAAATATTATATTTGATATTGGGAATGATCTCTTCTGTTTTCAGTTCTTCCAGGACTTCTCAGATATTAATAAATATCAAAAAAAAATATTTTTCCAGTAACAATTCAATAGAAATATTTTGTACATTTGCATGTGTTCTCATATTGACTTACTGTAGCCACTTTTTACATGGTCAAGTAATTTAATTTGTATGTTAATATTCCATGTACATTAACCAAGTTTTAAATTAGCGTTAACAGCATTTTTGACTCTTATGATATCTTAAATTTGTATAGCTTACATAGAAAAAAATTATTAATTTTAACAAGCGCGTAAAATTTCGCCTCGTTTAATTCCAAGCCAAAAGAGGCGTAAACATTTTTTGCATACAACAATGTTTGCAATCTTTCATACAACAGGCTAGATTCAGGCGTTATCATCAGCTTAAATTTACATGAAATATCCCTTCCATTCCCTTTATGTGCATTAGATAATGCAGAAAATTCAATGTTTCTTTTTATCTGTGTATAAAAGCATATGAGTCCTACATGAATAGCTAGCAGTGAAAGGTGCGTTTGAAATTGAATTCTTTGAATATATGATACTTCATACAGCCTGGTATGCTTTTATGGTAAGTTACTTAAATTTTAAACAACTATTTTATTAAGGAGAGTAGAAATTTGCAATATCTCAGTATGTTCACTAGTACATATGAAAATAATTAGAACTGCGAAATATCCTACAATTTGTATCTTAACATATTTTTTTATAAATCATCAATTATACTAAAAATTTCTGCTGTTCCTATAACAACTATATAACTGGGATTGAGAGAGTAGCCTAATGCAGTTAAAAGATTTGTTGACTGGACAAGGGTTCGTGTAGTCGTCAGTCTCTTGTCATGTGAACTTCTGGCCGTAGTCTCCCGAAGGTCCTCATGGAAATCGACTGGTGCTGCTACAATCGCGTAGGCTTTTCTCTCGGGGCAACTTGTTGAGAAATGTGCTGCAGACATCACTGGTTTTTACACATTGAGGATGTATGTAAGTCCCAAGCAGCATCTGTTGGTTCTTTGTGAAATTACAACTAATCTTTAACGGAGTAGCAACTTCGGTCAGTCAATCATGCTAGTGGTTTTACGGACCATCTTTGAATTTGACTATTTTCGATTAATCCTGGAGAGCTGTTTAGTGAAACATCTATTACTGGAAAATGAGAAGAAAGATTAGTAATTTCCATTTAATTCCAACTACCATTATTGCATATCTTGACAGATACGCGTATTTCGTTTACAATGTGCAGACTTCTTTAGTGTTGTGTACTAAAAACAGTCGAGTATTAGTACACGACACTGAAGAATTCTGCACATTGTAGACGAAATACGCATATCTGTCGAGATATGCAATAAATTAAATGTAGTTGGAATTAAATGGAAATTACTAATCTTTTTTATCATTTTCGATTGCTTTTAGGTTAATTTGAGGAGTGAGATCTGATCACCAATCATTATAAAGGCATCCTTCAGTAAGGCCTCGGCAAAAAACTGTTTGAAATCTAATTACTTATTCGTTCCACTGTTTGATATTCTGAGCACTGTGGACTAAATAATATGATACATCCACTACCCTCAAACCAACCTTTATGCAAAGCATTAAATCAACGAAAGAAAACTGAAAACAACAAAACAGTGATCCATCACCCAGAATTATCCCGCTCAATCGAAATTACGTTCACCCCCCAGACAAGTTGCGTACAACCACCACCCTCTTGCATGCAACACCCCACTAACCGACTTTACCAGTAACTGTAGCTGTAGCTTTCCTTCCCACCACACCGTGCATTCGAAACGTTAGCAAACTTGAACAACAAACCACGACGGAAGGCCAGCTCAGCCAGCCACAGTCAGTCAGCTACATGTATACTGCCGCCATTTAGGCGCCAACCGAGAATCGATTCCCGCGCTCTCAGCCGTAGATAAACACGTAAAATTCTACTAAGCCAGGAAACGGTGAAAACTAAGTTAATGTGTTTCTCGGCCCATGGCATTCTATCGTGTCCTTTTCTTTTGTAATTCAAATAGTCTGAGCACCGGCGCGCATGCAATGGGACCGTCAGTAGAGGAAATTGAATGATTAGCAGCTTGTGTTCCGTTCCGTTCCGTTCCGACTTATGGGAGGGTGGGTTTTTTCATTTCCTGATGACCTGCTAAATGTATGCACGGAATGTGCTTACTCACACTCACTACTAACCCAATTCTCACCCCCCGTTTTCGCTTTCGCATTCTCTTCTCGCCCACAGAGTTGAACGTTCCAAAGTGCGTGTGTCGTTTTTCCAGAGTAGTAAACCGCAATCGATAAGCCCCCCGGAATCGCTGCTGTTCGGCGGTGGAAGCTACAATCTTATTCACTTTGGCGGTCCCGGAAGTGGTGGCGGTGGCGGAGGAGGAGGCTATGATAACAACAACTCCCTGCTAGATTCGTCCTACATCAGCTCGGCGGCACTCAATCAGCAGTACGATTCGTTGCTCGCCGGACATCATCTTAGCGCTTTGGCACAGCAGCACCAGCTTCTCCAGTACAACCCGGACGATCCAGCGTCAGCCGCAGCCATGGCCGCAGTGATGGCGTACGATCGGGAGATGAGGTAAGTCGATGTTCTAGATTCTAGCTTGTTGGGTGGGTGGGCGAAATCTCGAGGTAAATGTCCATTGAGCAAGTATGGTAGGATTTTTCCACACTTATGACGACTAGTGTAGTTGTCCCACCATTTATTGACATGTCTGACAAACAAATCCCCAATTAAATATTCAGTTCGCCAAGCAAAACTAATTCTCACAACATTGTTCGCCTCCTGAAAGCACCCATTATTCTTCTATATTTGTCTGGTTCCGCAAACATTCCCTCTAAAGTATGCTATTTGCTTTGCCACACGGATTCTACCGCCCAACACGAACGTTACAACTTCATCATCCATCTGAAAGAGGCGAGCCTACCGTTTAGCACTAAGTAAACGATTCAGCTGCTCTCACTCATTATCCTAGATTCTATCGAAGCGCCTTTGGGCGACGACCCTAGCAACCTACTTTATAACGGCTTGTTGGTCGTAGAGTTCCTTCAACCCCATCTACATATGGGTTGGCAAACCCTCCCCTTCGCCTACTGTGCGGGGAAATGAAAAAAAATGGGGAATCTCTTTTGAGAGCGCCGCTTTTGAAAAGGACGGCGCTCGTCGATTGTGAGGTCATCAACCGAGGTGGCGTTTCTATTATGTGCTTTTGACGTCATGTCGGTAGCTGTCAATGAAAAGAGTGATTCCATGCGACCTACTGACTGATGATTTAACGACAAAAGAATGTGGGTAAACGTTTGCTCTGGATATTTTCTTCGGAGTTCCTTCGATTCAACGAAAGCCAAAGACGTTCATTTTAATTTATGTATTTTCAAAGCTTCTGAACGAAGTTAATGTTTCCTTGAAGACAACAAGCGATTAGCTCCAATCCGCGCTGCAACTAATCACCTCGCCTCGTAAATTTTCCCCGACTTCCCGAAAAGCATTAACGAAAACAGTAAATGTACCAGGAAACGGCGAGGAAGTGTCTCTTCGTTCAGCAGCTTAGTAAACACGGCCCAGCTCCAAGAATAACCAAGTGAGTGATTTCAAGAGGGGGAATCCGCTGTCGGTTATTGGAGAAGACTAATTAGTAGTTCGCTCTGCTCTGTTCGTCAATTGTACGACTCACAACTAATAAATTGATGACACCAATTATGCTAGCCGGAGCACCGAATGGGTCACATAGTTGTTTCTATTTAGAAACCACCGCCGCATGAGCCAGACTTTTGGACTGTGCGTTTGTTTATGTTTCAAATTTAGCGTAGGTACGTGCTAAATTTTGAATGGTCCTATCGGGGGAGTGCGTTTGAGTTGAAATTGATTCGTCATTGCTGAACCCGAGGAGAGTGAGTGACTTGAGAGGGAAGTGGTTGTTTGAGTGCCTGCTGCGCAGCAATGCTGCGCACAGAACATTATCATACTGGTGTTCGTTGTGAAGTGTTCGAATGTTGTCTATGATACTGCGTAAAGGTTTTGATGATTTTATTCCTACGAATTGAATTGTGTTTTATCAAATCATTCAAACAAAGGGGAAAAGGTCAAACATGTGTAACTCATTATTAAGTTCAAACTGATTATGTTATTTCTAGAATTTCCAGCAAATTCTACTTAGGACATTAAGCGAAAATTGCGCAGTAATGTTTACACATTGAAATGCTCATTCTGAACGATTTTTTTTTATTGAATTTGAAACGAAATCTATGTTAAACTCAAGCCTCACTCTAGAATATTAGCATTCTAGACCAAGTTTCTGTTTAGCATACAGAGCATATGCTGATTAGTATTCTTAGCAAATCTTGTCAAGTATTATCTCGAACAATTTTCACTTGACATTGAGTGAAGCTCAGAATTCAACGAAAATCTAACTCAAGACTCTGAGCAGATCTAGCTCAGTAAGCAGAGCGAGTTTCTTCCAATATATTGAGATGATCTATCTCTATATTTTCGCTCAATCTTCATCAAAACAATGTGCAAATTGTACGCGGGTTTTTGATTCAATCACGCTGGTTTTCTGTTTCTTATCTGATCCTTCAGCCTGTGTTCTACATACTTTCAATTCATCCTACTAGAAGATCACCCAAGTAACCATTTTAGTTTTATTCCCGCCGTTTAGCACACCTCCCGGCTTTTTTGATAAAACTACATTCAAAACTGTCCACCAACACCTCCTCTATGCAACCTTTAGGCCGAAATGTGTACAAAATGGCCCACTCTATAGACGGTTGTGAAAACAAATTATTAAAACCTTTATAAAACCATAAAGATTTTTTAATTGTTCTAGTAAAAAATGCTATGACCACTTGAGAACCTTCATAAAACCTATTGGCTGCCATTAAAATCAGCATAGGGCCAAATGGCCCCAGCTGTCAAACTTCACTATGATATCGTGGTTGGTTTTTGTTGTTCTGCTTTGTTCGATTCTCTGCTCTTCTGATTCATTTAACAGTAAATAATATCTAAGCAAAAGGTTCTAGTGTTGCGGGAAATTTTGTTTGATAAAAAATATCCAACACAAATTGAGTTTTTTATTACAGCGCATCATGCTCCAAATCATATTCGCATTTAATTTTATGGTGAATATTGGCACGATAAAAACAGAAAATTTATGCACCTCGGAAATTATGCGAGTTTACATCAACAAAAAACAAAATTGAAACAAATAAATTCAATAAACTAATCATGAATTTCCTGAAAATTTACGGAATTCAATAAGGTTATTAAAAGAATGACACAAATTGGTCTCCGATCTACAGTTCATTTGCATTACATTTGAAATTTGGTGTTTTTCCACATTTTGATTTTTATATTTCAATATGGCAATTGGAAAATATCAAAGTTTCGCCAAAAAGCCAATTTATCTTCGTAATGGCTACTATAAAACTGTTTGGTCATTTGTTGACTTTCCTCAATGCCAATTTGCCGTTTAATGCATTTACTGGAGGCAAAATGGTTCTAAAATGCTTTTTCAACTGACCATTATAAAATAATTTGAAAGAGTCCTGAAAAGGCTCTTTCAAAACAGCATTTTACGAGTTCATAAAGTCAAAACAAAACCTTTGATAGGAGTACATATAAGAAATTTTAGAAACAAGGTTTCAAGATCTTTAGTAAAGAAGCTGTGTAGCTTCTCATAAACCTGACTAAAACTTGAAACTTATTGGCACCTCTTACTGCCATAATAAAACCAAATTGATTTCTAGTGGCTTTCATTAAACTCTAATAAAACGTAATAAAGCTCGATGGTTTTGGCAATGTTACTTGGGTAGTAAAGCCGAATCTAGTTTAGTTTTTTTGAAAGTGTCTTGCTCGGCATTTTAAACTGAATTTATTAGGAATTTCAAATGACACATGACATCCCAATTAACGTATGCACTAAAAAAACATGGACAGATTTAAGTGATTTTTCTTGCGATTACCTTTCAACCTAGTGGTGAAAAGACATATACATCGCCAATATAGCAATCTTATTTGTACTTATTTGTTCGTGATCTGGACCATAGTGCACTGTACCGGTGAACTTATTCCACTTTAAACGCATTTGTTGTGCATTTGTAGTGACCAGTGTAGTTTGTAGTTTACCAAATCCTCGAAAATTTTGCTTGACAATCGCCCAATATTTTTCGATTGGTCTGAACTTAGGGCAATTCGGAGGATTAAGGGGGGATATACAGTTAGAATGACCAAAAAATTCATTTTTTTATTGCATAAAAAGTTAGTAAATTTCCCGTTGAATACACTCTTGAAACCCTTTTTCGAAATTCGAACTCAAAGTGTTTCTTTTCATCGTTTTTCGAAGACGCTTTTTTCGCGCGCAGCAGGTATAAAGAGACGCTTGACCAAGAAGACCTATTTTCAACGCGTTTTTCTTACAACTGCATTTTCGGAGCTTATGCCGGTGATAACTAAAAAACTAGTTTTTCGATTAAGCTGAAACTTATAGGATTTCTTTATTATTCTTTAAGTATTACCTTCTCTATGAATTAAAAATTATTGTTATATTTTATTATTAAATATGAAAAAATGTGATAAAAAGGCGGAAAAAATTGGGACTTTTTCCAAAAAGTTGCAAAAAGTGCAATTTTTTTGTTTTATCTTTTTTTTCAATTCATCTACTAACTGTAAATGTAATTAATGTTATCTTTTTGAGTAAGCAGGTTTCAGATCAAAACTGCGACCAAGAGAGCCGGCACAAGCAAAATACAACGACTTTTTCAACGCACTCTAACCGTCGCCATTTTTTTAAAATTTTTTTGAAAACAATATTTTTGTACACTTATAATTTAAAAAAGTTTCGACTGATTTGAGTAAAATCTTCCCCTTGAAATATTTTTTTCAAAAATGAGTTTTTTTTCTCGTTCTAACTGTATATCCCCCCTTAAACCCGATACAAACCTGGCTGGATTCTGCTTTGAAAATTTGGCTATTGGTTTGACATACCTAGTGTCCGTATGACAAGCTTGTATTGACAATACGTATTGGGCATTTATGCCTATTACGTGCCGGTGATATTTTGATGCGGAGTCAACTTTTAAACTGAAGAGTTTTCCCCTCATTTCTTCGGCAATGTCATCGTGAATTTCGTCTGCTGCTGGCCGCAAGAGTTTCTTAATATTCACCCGGTTGATTGTTAAACCCAGAGCGGTGCCAATAGCGCCATTTGTTTGCTGAAACCCTTCCCATTCAATGCTTTTTAAGGACTTGTGGTTCAACGCAATGTCCTTAATCAGCGAATCAATAAACAACTGCTATGAACGGAATCGTTGTTTTTCTTATTGACAAGTGTGCCATTTTCGTCCTGCAAACCTACTTCCGCTGCTCGTTCCGGATACTTCGAGCAAAAATGACGGATTGCGTTGCCCGGATCATATTTTGCCTGCTCGTAGGTGCATTTGCTGTGGATATCAATTGCGGAACCTGGCTTCCGGTCCATTCCTGACGTATTGACCGGTTATTTGGGTGAATGTCTGGTCACTAGTCCGCTTTCTAAACACTTTTTTTTTCTTGGCTGGGATGGTTCAGGCTCACAACCGCTTTTGAAAATTTCCCCCATTTCTAGGGTTTTTTTTCATTAGGGCTAATCGACAATTGAGAGATTCTCTCGGGGCTCGCTCTCTTTCATTCATAAACCAATAACCTTTGCGTTTTTCATTCTACTATTTGTAGAGTATACTAGCCAGCTCTGTTGTGATTCGATCTGTACTAAAGAATGCCTCGAAAGTTTTATAATGGCGCTGTAATGAATGAAAGAGAGTGAGCCCGGAGAGAATCTCTCAATTGTAGATTCGCCCTAATGAAAAAAAACCCCTAGATTTGGTTTGATACTGGTCGGACTCTTGCGTTTGTCTCCATGAATGGAATGCTTGTGTGACAGAAAACACTGAATGAATGAAGCTTTCGAAAAGCTTCAGTGACAAACATAATCATGGTTCATTAGTGAACCTCAAGCTGTCTCATGAAAATGGTACATGTGGCTCTGGAGATGTGTTGATGGTTCATTTTCAACACGTCAGTTTCACGACACTGAAAAAGTCTGCACATTGTACCCGAAATACGCGTTTCTGTCAAGATAAGCAATAAAGGTAATTGGAATCAAATGGAAAATACTTATTTTTCTTCTCATTTCTAGTTATTAGTAATGCCAAACCTTGTTTAATTTGTGGTAATTTCTTGTTTGGCATTCTAAATGAAGTTTGCTAAGAATTTCAAACAAATCACACGAGAGATTTTAACACTACACACAAAAAAATAATTAATTTTAACAAGCGTGTAAAATTTCCTCTCGTTTAATTTCAACCCAAAGGAGGCGTAAACAACGAAGTTGTATGCAATTTTCCCTGCACCATACAACAATGTTGGTAATCTGTCATAGAACAGGCTAGATTTAGGCGTTATCTGACCTCAATTTACATGAAATATCCCATTAATTTCTGCCAAATCTAGCATTCCCTTTATGTGCATTAGAAACCGCATAAAATTCAATGTTTCTTTTTATCTGTGTAATGAAAAGAGAAGTGAAACGACTTTAGCGATTTTTCATCCGATTAGTCTGCCACCTGCTGGTGAATATACCTATGCATCGCAAATCGATTCGACCCTGTTGTGAACAACATAATTTCCAGCGTTGTCAGTTGATTTGTAACAGTCATGCCAAAAACATTCAAGCAACTACGCTCGTTGCTTTGTTTGTACTGCCAGCTCAACCCGGATCGAAGAAGTTGGAAATCATGTTTTACTAGGTCAGTCAAAAAGTTTTAAAAGCGGAAATGAAAATACAATTCAAAATCATCTTTATTGCTAAGTAGTCGCCCATAATATCAAAACACTTGGTCCAACGATCTTCCAATTTTGTTGTCTCATTGTGGAAGTGAATTTCTAGAAGGCCTGCAAAATACTCCTCTACGACGACTATAACCTCTTCGTTTGATGAAAAATGCTTTCCACATAGGGAACTAAATTTGGCGAATCTGCTGTAATAATTAATACACGAACTCACTGATTTTCGCGACGAAGCTGTGTGAGCAGGTGCATGGTCTTGATGAAAAATGATTTTTTTTACTCCTGCTCACCGGATCTTTTAACTCTAATTTTTTCATCCAACTGGTCCAGAAGGTCACAATAATACTCAGAGTTGATTGTCTTACCAACTTAACCTATCAATAAAATTTCATTTGCATCTCAAAAACTGACGCTAACATAACCCCCTTCTTGGCCGATTTCTGGACACGAACTCGCTTCGGAGCCGAAGTGCCATGTTCACACCACTCCTAAGCCTCTTGTTTTGATTCAAGATCATGGTGGTAGACCCAAGTCTCATCCATGGTGTTGAATCGACTTTCAAAATTGCTTCAAATGAAAGTCGCATTCAAACGTGTTTTTGTTGTATTGTTAGCAAATGCGGCACCCATTGTGAACACAGTTTTTTGAAACCCAAAACTTCAGCCAAAATATGCCATGTTGTTCCATATGAGATAATTATGGTGTCAGCAATCACATCCACAGTCAATCAATGATCTTTCCAACTCATCTCCTGTATTTTCGCTATGATTTCTGGTGTTAATGCACTTTTTGGACGTCCTGAGCGTGATTCGTTAGAAGTTAGAAGACTTTGTTGACAGCTCTGGTTCAGATTTTTTGGAAATGTTTGGCATTTTTAACCTATTTTTTCTTTCCAAGAAGAGCCACATAGTCCGCTCCACTAGTCTCCTCCACGATACTCGGTCCTTGGCTGCTGATCTCCAGTTTCCACCCTTGCTTTCAAGGTCCTGGTCAATTTGGTCCCTTCACCTCGAGGCGAACACCATTTTGGCCGGGATGTTCTCGGGCATCCTGACTACATGGCCGGTCCATCGCATCATGTCACTGTCTGGAGGCTGGGTTCACCGTGTAATTGCGCTAGCTCGTGGTTTATTTTTCGCCGCCATACACCCCCTTTTCATATACACCTTCATATATAGTTCGTATAGCGCGTCGATTAAACACGCCTAGCGCTCACTACTGGTCCGCATCGTTCGAGCATCGTCCACGTCTTATGCTAGAAGGGAACAGTTGGTCTCTGATATTTACATCATTAAGAAAATTCAGAGTTTTTCTGTGAGTGCTTAACACAGCCCCACTGATTTTTTTTTCATTCGTCGCAATTTTGAACACGGTCTATGAAATGTCAGAACTTATGATATTATTTTTTAAATACTGGCATCCAGTTCT
>JASCZW010003906.1:120662-236217 GCA_034211315.2 Aedes japonicus
ATTTTGGAATATTTCACCCATATCTGAAATATTTCAAAAGTTACAGTGTTGTGAATGTGTATGCACTCTACCAAAATGTCATGTAAATTTATGTTTCCGGAGACCAACACATACAAGCGCCCTTAAAGGACTGATCTGAAAGAGATGAGAAAATAAATTCAATCACACACACTTTCGTTGAATTGTGTAAAGCGTGTTTCGATCAAAATTTGGTCGACTTAAACTTGACGCATATCCTTTCATCGTGCATTAAAAAAAAATTGCACACCCCTCATTTGGAAGATGTGTGCGTGAATCATCATGCTTCTTTTTGATTTTGAGATTACCACTTCAGTTATCAAAATATCGTCGCATCAAAATTTTGCACGTGCATGGCGAAAATCCAAACTACTCCCACGCCAAGTTGGCGAAATTGTTGAATGTGGCTAAATCAACTGTTAACAACGTATTGAAAGTGTTTGGTGATCTTTTGTCGACAGCCAAGCAAGAAGGGGGGAAATCGAAAGCCGGAGGCCACAGCCAGCGACGACAAAAAGACTTGCCCGCTGTTTCGAGCGAAACCCCTACCTCTCCGCCCGAGATGTCGCAAAGAAGCGGAGAGTGGCGCCTTCAACCGTGGATAGAGCTAAAAAAAAAGCGGAACTGTCGATTTACAAGAAAGTGATGACTCCAAGTCGTGGCGATAAACAAAACACGTCGGCCAAAGCACGATCGCGAAAGTTGTACACGACGATGCCGACGAAGTTTGATTGCGTTGTACAGGACGATGAAACTTACGTCAAGGCACTCTTTGAACAGCTTCTTGGACAGAAATTTTATACGGCAACCGGACGCGGAAAGTTCGAGAAGAAATATCTGGTGTGGTAGGACATTTGTACCTGTGACTTGAAGAGCAACGTTTACTTTGCGACCGGAACCGTCAACCAGGAAATTTATCTGAGCGAGTGCCTACAAAAACGTCTACTGCCTTTCCTGAAGTGACACAATAGTTCCGTTCTATTTTGGCCGAATTTGCCTTTACGGAAAAAAGGCCATGGAGTGGTATGCTGCCCAAAACGTTCAAGTGGTGCCCAAGGACAAGTACCCTCCGCCCAATCGAACAATATTGGGCCACCGTCAAGCGGAACCTTAAGAAGATTTGAAAAGCTGTTGTGAGCGAGAAACAGTTCAAGCAAACTGGTGTTCTGCGGCGAATAAAGTGGACAAGGAGACTGTACAAAATCTTATGGAAGGTGTTGAACGAAAGACCCGACAATTCGCATTCGGTAAAAGGGAAGCTTAGCTGAATATGTCTCCTGTATTATGTATTAACTAAACTTGAAAAAGAAAAACAATTTGGCTTATTAATAAAAACTTTGATCGACTCACACACATTACTGTTTGACAAAATTTGAATCGGAACACCTGCGCTAAAATATCGGCATTCTACGTTCAGTGCTGGTCAACGAATGACAGCTTATAAAAGAAGGAAATAAAATTAATGGGTTTATCAATAGATGTGAACAAATATTTAGATTTACACGGACATGTAGTTATACATCATTTTTGTCTAAATTGAAAAACCGGAGAGTTTCAATTGATGTTTTCATCATGACTGAAACCCACATTGTAGTACATATTTCGGCGCCTACATTTGATTATGGCGAATCTGCTTTTGTAAACAAACACTTTGTCTTCTAATTTATCGGAAGTCGAATACAATTTCTTGAAATTGAATATATCAGCGGATAGAGAAAAGCTCCTCTTCCTTAATAGGTGCTTAATTTGCGGTTCCTTAAAAGGTGCTTAATGACTGCGAAAGTTGACGCTGATTTTTTTGGAAATGCATGTGTTTTTACATATTTTTGGATACTTAGTTTATGTGCATGAATTTAAATAAAAAGCTCATTTATGTATTATGTGTAACTTTTATTTTTTTTTTTTTTGCTCTGTATACCCAGGAAAGCAGAAATGTTTTCACCCTGCAAGAGCTAAAACACAATTTTAACAAAACTCTTCTAACTAAATTTGGAGTTATCATAGCAAGAAAATTACAACCGTGAACTTTGATTTTTCAAACCAAACGGCTTCAGTTACTACTGATATGCATACAACCGGTTATGTTGATGGAGCAAATTCAATATTCTGCATCTTGCTAATGTATCTCTTTCTCGTTGATAGTTCTTTGAGATGCAATGCTTTCCCTTTCCGAACTAAAACCCCGATAGACTTATCGATGTTACGAAATTTTCGGCTTTCGCATTTTTGTAATTCGATCACAACTTAAATAGGGTCGTTTACAATGAGAGGACTTACACTCAAAAAAATCGACACATTGTTTCCACGTTAAACGCACGTAATATTCGTTCACTGCCAAAACCAGTAATAAACACATGGAATTCACGTAAGAGCTAAGTGATTTCCGTGTAAATTCCCATTCTACGTGAAAATTACATAAATGTTACAAGATTTTTCGCGTACAATTCACTGGACATGTAATGTTCACCTGATTTTACTGAAGAAGATTTGGTTAGGTGTTCAGGTGGAAGTTACGTAAAATTTCACGTGAAAACAACGTGTTGATTTTTTTGAGTGTAGTATTTTTGAGACACACAATAATACGTTTCATTCAAACAAATCAGTAACGGTTCTTTCGAAACGGTCTCTTATGAGCTCTGTAGAGCAGAATTGATATTGCAGTGATGGAACACTTCAACAACCTTGTCGCGTCAGTGGTTTGAGTCAACGTAAGAAATTCTTTCTGTCTGCTTTTAACATCGCGTTTCATATTGTTAACTTTTAAATTGAAGTTTTACAAAAGGGCGTCTTGACAACAGGTGCTACGAAATATTACGTTGGGCAAGTGGTTAAAAAATTCTAATCATTCACAGAAAACAGCCGTGAATTCGGTCAGGGTGATGCATCAAACAGTGTCGAAAGTCATCAGTCAGTTAATACAAACCAAAACGGTTCTGAGGAAGCCAACCATACAGTCGAAAATAACTTATTTTCAACGATTCGGTTAATTCCAGCTATTGGTCCACATACTGTAAGTACTGTACAAGAAAATGAGTGACTCCGTAACTCACAGAAAACTCCGCTCTCTCGGAAAATGATAAGATTCGATTTTCCCCCTCGCGACCCGTTTTCCTCAATCGCTTATTCGATTCAATATTTCGTTTAATTCGTCCACACGACTCTCAGTCGTATTAAGTTAAATTTTCCATTTTCCAGAAAAAAATCTCACCTCCCTCCGAAGCATTAGCTAGTATCCATAACCTCCCTCCCTTTCGCTGGTGATGTCCAGTAAGGAAGATGTCACTACTAAGGCTTCCAAAGGGCGCACTTGAATTTTTCTCTCTCCTCTCGGTCTCGGGTGGGTGCTCTTGGTCACTAGATCACCAACACCAACTCAGCTGCAGTTTTGATCGTCACCTGTGAAACACACAACACTGAGTATTATATATAGTCACTCGGTCAACTACTATTTTCCAACACCGTCGAACGTGTGTGGTGGATCATCGCTATTTAGAATATCGGCGGTGGTCACTCATCGCCAGTCTCGTTCGAACGTCGACGGTTTTCGCAAGTTATCACCGCGCGCGTCGTCATCTGTGTTACTGAATAGTGGAAAATTCGGAACGGCTCATGTGACCCCTTAAAGTATGTGAATTGTAATCGCTTCGTTATTCGAGTGAGGAAACAGGAAAACACCACCCATCGGAAATGGGGAGGAAAAAATCCTTTTCCTCCTGCTGCTGGCACGCCTGTATGGGTGAATCCGTGGAAATTTTCCCGATACTCGCATGCACGGCACATGCATCATCCATGGGCGATGTCGGCTGTGTGCGCGCCCGATTGTGTACATCGAAATCCTAATCCAATTTGTAGGAGCGCGTCTCTACGCGGGTCTTTTTGGCTGGTGGCGTTGGCGGTGGCAGTGAAACGAAATTAATGCTAAAAATATACAAAGTTTATTTTCTCGTTGCTCGCGCGTCGGAAAAACCACCAAATCGGAAAATTGCCTCAGCTCCGATACTGGTTTCTGCTGTGGATGGTGGATTTTTTTCTCCGATTTTTGATTTTTGATTACGCCCTTGTGTTGGTGAGCGAGCGAGCGAGCGGATGGATTGGAACGGAGAATCACAACAGAGCAACCCGTGTCGGTTGCTATGTGTATGTGCTGAGAAAAGGAAATATCAGAAGAAACGGGAAGGAGGAATGTGCGTGCGAATTTTTCGGGCTTTCCACTTCGCCCTTCAGCATCATGGTTGCATTGGAATTTTCGTGTTTCCCCTGGGAGGGAAGGAAGAACGATAAGCACAGTGGATTGTGTGTGTGGGAGAGAGGGAGAGAGAGTGTCTTGTTTGGTGGAAAATTCGCAGAAAGGAAAAGTTTTGCTGTTGCTGTTATTGATGGTTGGAGGTTTTCCAAAATTGGATTTAAGGCAGTTGAAAGTAAAACTCGGCGATAGAGGAAACAACTTTGGCAATCAACGTTTTCTATTGCCACCGAGGTGCTAACCGGGAGAGCGGAGCTTGTTTTCTTCGCGTTGTGTGTAGTGGTGTGAAGACAGCAGCACATTAACAACAATCGTTGGGTGGATGATGGGGTGTTTGTATAGAAGGGGTGGTTCAGCCACCCCTTGATTTTGCGTGTGCGTTGGTCACTTGTCGTTGACCTAGATTTTGTGTTGAACTACAGAAGCGTACCGATCGTGTCATCTGCGGTGGATCCCAACGGGCGAAGTGCTTTGTGACATGTTGACTGATTTGTGTGTTTTTGGGAGCCAAACGAACGAATGGGCGATGACGGTTTGTGCGTAGGGCCTACTAGATGGCGGCGAATACTAGGACACAAAACTAGGCTATTGTTGTTTGTTTTCAGACTATGGCAATTAGTAAAGTTTAGTTCACGATGACGGCGTTTTACTATATATTATAGGTTTTTCAAGGATTTGATGTTTATAGCTGTTTCGATATTCTTTCCACGCATGGTTGTTAATTGGTTCAGAAAAAGTTTGATGAAAATACAGTGCCTTCCCGTTTTTGTGACCACGACACCTATCTGTAAACTCTTTCAACTCTTTCTCATAGGGAAAGTTAAAAGCGTGGATTGGTCTAAGAAACAGGTGGAAAGCAGAATGTACAAAATCATTTGTTGCCATAAACGGGAAGGCACTGTACCTGATTGTAATATTTTATCACATGCTCCTTGCAAGGAGCTTCTTGGCCTACAATACGTTTCAATGTATCTCTCTTATAAGCTAGTCACCACCAAGTTTTAATTTCAAGACATCATTTGTGTATTTGTTTAAAAATAACTTGTACGCAACATTTTAGCTAAAAGAACAAAAATCAGATAAATTATGACTATTTAGTATTTGCATTCGCATATCGAGAATAAACATCAGCACGAAGTGATTTACAAGTCCCCTAGTGTGTGCTTACTGTACATTTTCGTAAACAAATTAATAAACAACGGACAGTGACACGTAAATTGTTGCTACCGAACACGATCTTCTGATCCATTTAAATTGCTATAAAAAATGATTGTGTTATACCAGGTTTCAATTTCATATTTTCTATTCTGTTTTTTTTTTAAATAAACTTTCAATGGTAACAAATGATTGAACTGTTTGACTTCCAAACACCCGAATCAGCAGTTGTTAATGAGGCATGCCAAGCATCTTCAGAAATCGATCCTGACCAACTATTTACAATTCAGCTGTAACTAGTCATGCTTCTTCTGTTTTGTAAAGATGCCATTTTGCCAAAGAAGTTCCTCATTTTGGACCACGACTACGTCTCCAATAGGGCCTGTGTAAAAATGGTATTGATGATCGAAGAAAATTGCAAACCGGTTAGTTTGATTGGTATGATGACTTCGGCAAAATTGTAGATAATTATTTGATCATTCTTAAAAAAAATATACACTGCAAAAAAAAAAAGAAAAGCTACAAAAATTTTGAAAACTACGAAAATTCAAACTAACATTAACCTTCATCACTTTTTCAAAAATAAAAAATAAAAAACTGAAAAACTTTTTCAAACTATCACTAGTTAACGCGAGAAAACTCCATTTTATTCCACTATAGAAAGCTTACCTGTTGACAGATAGGCCTATTACGTCTGCGACTTCTTCAGTGTCGAGTGCTCGACCGGGTCACTCGGTCAGTCGACGTCAGTTAACGTAACTATTTGGATCCATTTAACCGGTTCAATACGAATTTAGGTGCTTCTGCTTATTGTAGGTTCTGATATTGTTGCGCTTTTTGATATTCTACAAAGTTCCGACGCTAATGTTCCCTTTTTTTTGCAATTTCACGAACACGGTTTATGCCGTTTCAAAAGGTGTACCGCTGCCAGCTCATTTTTCTGGTCTGATGCTCTCTTTTTGCGTCTAGATTTCGGTTAATCTTCAAGAGAACACGTTTCAGAAAACTTCTTAACAACATGGACACTGCAGATTTAGTGCACTTCACGCTTTTTGCCTATTCTCGAAACGACAACTTTTCGAAAACCATTTGTGCAGAATTTATCAGCAAGTTAATAAGCCAATTCGACCCATCGTCAGAAATTTCTCAATTTTTTCTATTTTTCCAAAGTTGTTTTTATACACTTAGTGATAATTAAATTTTTTTGTTAAGTTCTAACCCTAAGCCAGGTGTCCAGTTTATTTAATGAACAGCCTCTATCCATCTATCTATATATACAAAAATGAACTTCTGTCCATCTGACCCTTATAGACTCGGAAACTACTGAAACCGATCAGCGTGAAAACTTGTATGCAGGCGTGTTTGGAGCTGGAAAAAGTTCTTATGAAGGTTTGAGACCCTTCACCCTTACATTTATGTTTCACTTCTTAGATATATAAGGCTTGCTTCATTTAGAATTGGAACAAACGTTTGCTCATATTGTGGCGCTCCTGGTGGACGGATTTGGAAGTTCTGTCGGGAATTTTAAGCTTCACGTATGTATTTTTGACATTCCGCAAATCGACTTTACTTTGTAAACAATCAACATGGAAGCCGAAAGAAGGGAAAAAGTTGTGCACAGTTATTTGGAAAATCCATTGTGGTCTGCATCTAGGCTAGCTAAACAGCTGAAATTGCCCAGAAATACCGTATGGCGCGTTATCAAACGGTATAAGGAAACATTGACGACGATTCGGAAGCCTCAAGCCAATCGTCGGAGTGGAACTGTCGACCGGAAACTGCGTGGTAAGATTTTGAAGACGATTAAGAGGAATCCCAATCTGTCGGTTCGTGATTTGGCCAGAAAATTCGGTGCTGCCCATAGTATCGTGAGGAGAACTCGACTCCGGGAAGGAATCAAGTCATATCGAGCTAGCAAACAGCCAAATCGGACCATAAAACAGAATAGTGTGGCCAAAATCCGTGCTCGGAAGCTATACGACCAGGTGCTGACCAAGTTCGACGGGTGTCTTCAGATGGACGATGAAACCTATGTTAAGGCTGACTTCGGGCAAATCCCAGGTCAACAATTTTACTTGGCAACGGCTCGGGGGGATGTTCCAGCCAAATTTAAATTTGTTTTTGCCGACAAAGGAGATTGGGCAAAAATGTATGGAGAGTGGGCCTGGAATGTACATCAATGAATGATATCTCATTTGAAAGGTCTCATTGAGACAAGAAAAAGTTGGTATGGGGCCAAAATAATATAGCGTGGGAGAAAAAAGTTATTCCATGTATAAGATACGGATATAAGGTGTTTTTTGTTGTTTCCTACTATTACATACTTAACAAATCGACATTCAAAAACGGACTGTGTGTGTGTGTGTGTGTGTGTGTGTGTGTGTGTGTGTGTGTGTGTGTGTGTTTGTGTTTGTGTGTGTGTGTGTGTGTGTGTGTGTGTGTGTGTCCTGGCACAGCCCAGATTGTATTTGCGGTTGACATTCCTTTCTGGATTCCAAACTTTCGTCCATCTAGTTTGATGAACGTCTATAACATAAGTATTCTTCAAACAACTACGTAAAATAACCTAAGAAGTAGAAAGCAAATAAAACTCTGATTTTTTAAAGGTCTTTTTTTGTTATTATTATTATGTATTGGAGCCTTCACATCTTAGCCTGGTTCGCTACCAGAATTGATGATTTTGATATTTACTGGAAACGTCACTCAAACATTGAATGAATAACATTCATCAGATCTCATCGTTGGTCAATAAATTCAGTTTTTTATTCCAAACATTTTCTAAGAATCCCACGTTGTACATTTTCAGCATAAGTATTTCGCTTGGCTCTCACCCAGCAAGCATGACATAGATATTCCTCGTTTTAAAAACAATCTATGAATAAAAGGTTCAACAATGCAACATATCGGATTATTCTCCGATAGTCGAAGTGTCTTTTGTTACTTGGTGAAGTGAGAAAAGTCACGTCGTGGTCAAATGACTCTCTGTACAAATCAATTTGAGAGTCACTCCCATTATTGCGAGCCATTTGCAAAATAAAAACGAATCTTTTGCTGATTTAAGCTCATTTGGTGTGACTGCATTAGTAATGAAAATGGCAACACGAGGGTGTAATTCGGAGAAATCTCTAGTTATCATATGCCTTCTCCTTCGAAGTACCGAACAGTTACATAATAGGCAGAACATGTTTTCTGTATTGCAAGAGCAACGAATAGACTGACATAAAAAAATATTTCGTAGATACTTTACATAGACTATTTTTACTTACATGAAAAACTGACAAACTACGGCACAAAATATAGGTATAATGATGAGACTAACGAATTCCGGCAAACAAAATGAAGTTAACAATCAATCCTATGGAATTTTGTTAAGATAGAATACACAACACGAATTTCAACTTATAGGGAGTATCTGAATTGTTATCGAATCAGCTTACAGAGATAATGATAATCTCCAAATGAGAGAGTAGAAAGTTATAGGAACTGCAAAGCACGTAGAAGTCACGTGACACACGAACTATGTGTGTTTTTTTTTATTCATTCTATATAATACACAGAGGGTTATATATTAGTTATGTCTGTTGAATACATACGCATTATTCACTTGTCCCACTTATAAGGAACGTGATAGAGGTGCAAACAGGTTGGCATGTCTAGTTTTAAGTACCGAAACAGTTTGTATGAACGTATGAAAACATAATAACAGAAATAAAACCAGCAGACACACATCACCACTCACATACTATACAACACACACCACACACACACACACACACACACACACACACACACACACACACACACACGCGCGCGCGCGTGCGCAACCTATTTCCGATTATCGATTCGTTAAGCTCGTAACGATTAAATACAACAAAAAATACCTTAAATTCATATTTAATATACGCAATAACTTTTTTCCCCCAGGGTAAATAATTTTGGCCCCATACAATTTTTTTCTTGCCTCAATGAGACATTTCAAATGAGGTATCATTCATTGTTGTACATTCCAGGCCCACTTTTGACCAATCTCCTTTTCCCGAAAATTCATGATTTGGCAGGGCATTTGCAGCTGTGGCAAAAAAACGAAAGTTTTCGTTACAAATAAGACAATGACGTCGGAACTATACCAAAAAGAGTGTCTCCAAAAAACGATGTTTTGCCGTTCATTCGATCCCACGACCATCCCGTAATGTTTTGGCCAGATTTGGCAAGCTGTCATTACAGCAAAGTCGTTCAAGAACGGTATGCAGAAAAGGGGTCCAGGTTGTTCCGAAAAACCTTAACCCACCCAACTGCCCCCAGTTCCGCCCTATTGAGAAATACTGGGCAATCAGTGAAGAGGAGACTCAAGGCAAAGGGAAAGGTTTGTCAAAGACATCAATCAGATGAAGACCTGCGTGGAATAAGATAGCTAAAACGATGGACGAAGAAGGTGTGCGCCGCCTAATGAGCCGTGTTACAGGAAAAATTCGAGAATTCCTTCGAAACCGTGACGAATAATTTTATCCGTATTTTTTCTTAAAAGTATGAAGAAAACGCTACATTTGTATAAAAAAGATCTTGAATTCAATAATAAATAACTGAAATACAGGCAATTGTTTTTGTTCCAATTCTATCTGAAGCAAGCTTTATTTGTTGACGGTTAGATAGATAGGATTCGAGCCATCTGAGCAGGGTGCGAAAAATTCAAATTCAATAAGCAGAATCCCGTGAATTTATCCAACATCCATCTCGTCATTCACCGATTCGGTGCAAAACTGAATTTCAGAAGAGCCAAAAATTCGGTGATAGCAAGAACACATTCAGTCAGAATTGTTTGCAGATTATTGTGTTTTGTAGGCTGTGATTGGAACCGGAGATCTGTATGCAGAAAATCGTGTCGGTAGCATCCTGTGTGAATGAAGACATTCGGTGCGGGTCACCTTTTCGGAGGGGACCGAATGCTCAGTGTCATCGTTCGTTCATTGCTTTTCTCTTTATTAGTAATTCGTTGTGTTCAGCAAAGACCAAAGAATTGAATGCCGTTGTTTTCGCACTCATTTCGGGCAGTCAATTTTTTCACACACTGCATCTCGATGTGATTCCTGCCCCAATTCCCATTTTTCGCAATTTGAATAGAAGCATGGGTATGTCAATGCGATCAAAAGCCTTGCTGATGTCGGTATAAAGCGCTTCTACATGGTTACCATTGTGCATTGCTATCAGCGAGTAATTAACTAATTCCAGTAAATTTGTGCTAGTTGATCGTACTTTGATGAATTCATGTCGCTTGTTAGTTATTCTGTTTTTTATTTGAGTAAACAATTTTTAATTATTAATTGGCAATTTCACGATAGTTGCCAGATTTTTTTTCCACTTTTAAAAATAGGTACTAGATAGGATCTTTTCCATAGTTTGGGAAAGATCCCAGATTCCAATGACATATTAAAATGCCAAAATAAAGGTGCTGTAAGTTCCAATGCTCAGTTTTTCATAAATACGGATGGTATTCCATCAGGGCCAGAACCTTTGGAAGCGTTTAATCTATTCAAACCTTCCAAGATGTCTTGAAATTCGACTTGACTAACTCAAGTGTCCCTTGAAAATTCCGGGAAGAAATCGAAACATTCATAATCACGATCTTCTTCAGCAAATGTGGTATCGGTTTCTTGGAAAAATGTTGCAAATAGAGTGCCAATTTCTGCTGCGTTCTCACCAACATTTGAGTTGATGCATTCTTGATGGGAAATGGTCAGATTTCAATTTAGTTTTAACATAATTGAAGAACTGTTTTGGGCAAGACTTAATTTCAAGTACAGTTTTTGAATTGTGCTCATCAATTGCATTTTCTAGGATTAGATTCAGCTCATCGCAAACGCTCAAATATTTCGTCAGGTTATTGCTGTTGCTATCTTTTTGGTACACTTTGTGTGCTTTTTATTTCCGATTTCTAATTTTTTTATTTGTTTATTATACCAAACTGGCAGGTTTGAATTACTTTATCGCCTTATTTTTTAAGTGGTACTTGTTCAAATATTATTTCATACAATAATTTAAAAAAAAACCTCAACAGAAGTCTCAATATTTACTTCGTTCTTAAAAATGGTTTACCAATCCATTCTGTTAAGTTTGTGTCTTATAATTTTCTAAACGATATTGGAAGACTTCTTCATATTCGAAGTCGTTGGGTCTTTTGTATTCGTGGATAAATAAAGAAAACTCAATTGCAGTGTTTAAAGTTTTATTTTTCGATTAATGGAAAAATGGATTCAGATACACAGAAATCTTCCTCAATATGTGTCAATAAACAGTCTATATAGCAATTTTGCTGGTTTTATACATGATTAATTTGGTTGAGCCCTTGACCTGCAGTTCTGTCGAAAATAAACTGCAATGTTTCATTTTCCCCCACGACTGGTAGTAACATTTTCAGTGTCTAGAATGAAATCAGCACTACAATCAAAATCTCCGTATCTGTAAACTTTTACTTCTGGAGAATGTCCAAACATAATTTCGTCTGCAATTTGAAAAAAAAAAATTGTCATATATTTCTTAACGAGCGTTGTTTGGGGAAAAATACACTATGGCAAATACATGTGTTTCACATGCCATGTGTACTTTCACCCATACATTTTCAAATTTCTTAACTACTCAAGTATCAATCATTTCTGAATTAAATTTGGTAGAATTAGTTATTTAAACTCCCCCACCCGACTTCTTTTCAGAAATTTCCAAATAGCGGTTATTTCAAGAAACATTATAAGAATTCCTGAAGACTTCTTCACTTCTATAGACCCCATATACAGCCTATAGACCATCATTATATGTATATCCCTCAAAAGTTTTCAACCTAAAGAGTTAGTTACACAAATGTTATAATGCACCACATTATAACATTATTACATTTGACTAAGATTATCTAAGCAAGTGTATAACCAGTTGAATGTCGTTTGCAGTTGAGTTCCAATTTAAAATGTAATCGACCATATTACAGATTACTGGGACACATACCTATCCTAATTTTTCTTTTTAGTTATTCTCAACTCCCCGTTGGTAATGTTCGATAGCTCGCATTTTTAGTCAGTTGTCGAATCTTGTTGTTGGAAGGAGACTCTTTTTGATCCCGTGGATACGTATAGGTTATATTTCCTATCGATCCATCCATCCCATTTTCTTGGCCCTTCATTCAATTACAAAATGAGGACAATCAGTGGTTATTAAGGTTTGTTCAAGTCAAACAGAGAGGAGAGCGCGATGCTGGTGGCTATAGTTACTATGCTACAAATGGCCGGGAGTACATATCAACATCATCAATATTTATTTGTTGAAACAATAATAATGTCTGCAAATATATTTCATAGTATTTAGAAATAATTCGCATTATTCAAACCAGATCTATCTGTCATTGGAATGTAGTAAAGCATGCCACGATAAATTTCGGTCACTTTTTTTTCAGTGTTAAATTTGAATTATTTCATGAGTTGCTGGAACGTTTCACTTATATGACAGCTGAAACTCTCCTCTTTATTTCGTGGTACAACATGTTTACATTCTTGTTACATTCGGTAAAATGGCGTCGAATCAAGTGGAAGTGCGCAAGCGTATTTTGAACGAACGGCAGCAAAATCCGGATTTATCGGTACGCGATCTTTCCAAGAAACTTAAACTACCTAAGTACCGTGTTTCGTATTTGCAAATCATTTGACCAGCGGTTGACTGTTTATCGGAAGGTTGGAAATGGAACAAATCGAAAAGTATGCTCCCGACAAATGGACAAGAAGGTGGTAGCCATTATTGAGAGAAATTCCAACCTTTAGTATGAAATGTGGCTCGCAAAGTTAGAAGTCAAAATCCTAGGTACAAAAAGTGAAGCAGAGGCAAGGACTGAATCCGTACAAAGTGAAAAAGTTGCCCAACCGTGATGACAAGCAACATTTCACTGCAAAAAGTCGTGTCCAAGGAGCTATACACCAATTTTTTGCAAACGTTTTCTTGTATCATAATGGACGACGACTGGCTTTTTGTAGGTGTCCAAATTCCCGAAGAAGTATTTGATTTGGCAGGCCATATGTAATTATGGTCGAAAATCTAAAAGTTTCGTCTATTAATAAGGATGTGTACAAGAAAGAATGTCTTCAAAAGCAGTTACTACCGTTTATCAGAACCCAACGACTCTCCAGCTTTGTTTTTACCTGATTTGGCCTCTTGTCACTATACGAAATCCAGGATTGATATAAGGTACAAGAGATCAAATACGTGTCAAAAACAGCCATCCACCAATCCGTCCAGAGCTTCGCTCAAAAGAGAAGTACTGGGCTCTAGTTAAGCGGAACTCTTCGAAACTAAGAGCAAAGCGAATATTACCGATGTTTTCAAGAGAAGATGGAGAATCGTCACAACGGGCGTATCTGAGGATACCGTATGGAATCTGATGGCGGGTATATCACAGAAAGTTTGAGAATTTTACAGTTTTTACTGGAAATAATGTCCATGGTATTAAGATGCTCTATATCACGTAATATAGGCTGTAGTATGAACGGGGTCTTAACTCTTGTTAATTTCTTCGACACACACTTGCGTTGACAGTGTTTGTCATATATCACAGCACACTATGCGGGCGATAATTTTCGTTTCATCAAAACTTTTTTTTCTCTTTTTCAAAGGGGTAAAAGGAAGGATCCGAACATGACTTCCACTTTCAAGAAGGTCATCGAATGTGTGACAATACGTGTAATACAATCACCAAATAGCGTGTTGAATGTCATGCGGAGGAGTCTCAAAATCGAAAAACGTGTGTCATGTCTTATTAGAATCACCCCCAACCCATCCCGGGCCCTATTGGGCGGAAAGCAGAACTAAATACTACAGGAAACTCATTTTAAATCGACTTAACAGAAACCTACGTTTTCTATAGAATTATACATGGTTGACTGTACACATGAGTCCATCTGTCCGCTTCTGTTTCCCATGTAGGTACATATGGGAATTAAACGCGCTGTTCCTAGTGAGCTTAGGGCATCATTCAAGCCCGATGTGTTGGAACGTGTTCAGAACAATTTCCGCTCCCTGGTTCGTGCAGATCGTTATTTCGCGATTGCATAACTCTATCATCAACAACAGCACAGGCACACACACACATGCATTTGCGTCCCATCTTCCAAATCCCACCACAACCTAAACCCGCACTTCTCTAGCCCCGAATGACTGAATGACTGCCGGTTCCGAACGTGTGCAGCAGATTGTTGATGCTCTATAACGGGGCGATGATGTAAACAAAAATATATACTAATAATCCGCGAAGCGTCCAAAGCGGCCAAAGAGACACGTACTCGTATTCTCGAAACAGATCGAAATCTGAAAATAATTTTACCTCCCTGCTTGTTTCACCCGCAACGGAGTGGTGATTCAGGAAAATATTTACTGTCGAAAGTCGGAACCGTGCAAAAAAAAAGCGATCTGTCCCATTGTCTGTGGCAAACTGAAATGTGATTATTCTAGCAGATGCCTTCACGCTATGTCCAACTCGATTAGCGATGGCTCGCTAATCAAATGAACCACGACTCGATGCGGACATAGTGTGACAATTGTGTGTGAGAGATCGGCGAACTTTTTCATTGAGGCGAAACTGTTTCTGTCAACAATGACTTCATCAGGCGATAGCACGGAAATTGAAGTCTACTCCTGCGAACACTCCTCTACCTGACGGTGTGTTTGATTGAAGAGTATTTAAAGTTGAAGATTCGCCCTTTTGAAACGATGGTAGTGAGTTAATTTGTATTGTACATTTGTACAGTCAAAGCAAAGAGACCTTTTATTTCAAACTCAACCTCTCCGCCGTACCTCTGAATGCGGAAACATCCCGTTTAGTCAGTATCAAAGGAAGCTATTGTAGAGCACTACAATACGCCGCACCCCACCCAGTTAATCCACTTATCGACACGTGACCTTGAACTTTCCATACTTTTCCGTGGACACGGAACACACCTGTTTCCATTCCCAAAACAGGTTGGGGGTAACTGAGGCGTTCGTTGGTTGGTTCGTGGACAGCGCGCAGCCACCAGACAGGACAGGGGATCAATTTCCAAGCAACACCACCCACAGACGAACAGAATGTGGAACGATACCAGCCGCAAATAGGGGTAATGAACAAGTGTACTTATGGAGGAGGATGTGGGTAATAAACTGCAGTATTGTTTGTAGATGGAAATGACAGGTGGGTTAATGTGGAAAAATAATATGGACCAAATTTGCAGCGAGTTCCATTAGTTGGAATTGAAAGTTGCAAGAATCCAAAATTGGTTGAACTGTGGCTACACAGATAAAAAGAAAGATTGAGTTTTCCGCGCGATCTAATGCGAATAAAGGGAAGGCTAGATTTGGCAGAAGTTAATGGGATATTTCATGTAAATTTAAGCCAAATAACGCCTGAATCTAGCCTGTTGTATGAAAGATTGTAAACATTGTTGTATGGCGCATGAAAGATTGCAAACAATTTGGTTGTTGACGCCTCCTTTGGCTTGGAATTAAACGATGGGGAATTTTACGCGCTTGTTAAAATTATTATTATTATTTTCTGTGTATTTTTTCTTGTATCTTCGAAGTTAATGGGATATTTCATGTAAATTTAAGCCAAATAACGCCTGAATGTTGTATGAAAGATTGCAAACATTGTTGTATGGCGCATGAAAGTAACTGCCCAGAAATCGCAAAACGTACAGATTTGGTTTTATGAAATCTAATGAGTTTTAGTTCCTTGATTATGAGATTTTCAGCCCTGAGCTGGTTCATCTCCCGTCGTAGTCACTCAAATTCCATATGGGTATTTTCGTAAATTGTCCGGGGTGAGATTCGAACTCGTGTCGTTGACGTGAGAGGTATGGATGTTAGCCACTACATCGGGGCCGCTCCCATCTAATGAGTATATGGTGCAGCAAAAAGCATAACTTCAAAATTGTATTGATAGTGATTAGGTGTAATTGGAAGTAAAACAAAACAAGTAAATTTCAGTTTATCTTTTGATATGATAGAAATTGAACTTGATATGATTGAAACACTGCATCAAAATTGACATAAAAATGAATAAAATCAACTATTTTTCTCACAATATCTGTAAGAATAGAACTAAGGCAAGAATCACAGACAAGAATGTAAAATCGGTCTGCATATATGATTGACGACAAATAAAATAAATATGATTGAAATTGGCAGCTAAATGAAGAATGAATACATGATTTATCTTATAGTGGCATCCATTTTTTTTTTTTTGAAATTATTTGATATCCAGTTTTTTTTTTTTGTAATAAATGAGTTATTTTACAAATTGGGTCCGTAACAATTTGTTTGGTAGTTTTTTTTGAAGAGGATATGATATATGGACGCCAAAACCGACCCGTTTTTTTCAACATTTTTCATCACTTTTTTGAGTGTTTCGGATTGAATGGCTGCAATTTCTCGGCGTCTGTTGGCGTTGATTTTTGGAGAGTGGTTGTTTTATCGGCATAAAACTTTCCCTTAAGGTATTCCCATGCACAGGAAAATGTCAGGTCGAATCTGGTGAAGGAGCTGGCCTGTCGAAATCGCCATATTTCGACATCATTGGATTCTGGAACATGGCACGCAATATATCCATTGTTAGGCAGGCTGTATGGCATGTGGTTCCGTCTTGCTGGAACCAATAGTGTCCCAGTCATGTTCGTCCACCTCATCCCACAAAATCGCGTAAAATGGGCCGACATCGCAGAGCCCTCAAAGCGAATATTTTTCGTATATACAACGCCACACAGCGTGAAATGTGCTCCATCGAGTTGATTCAGCCTAACAGGGGAGTTATTTTTGAAAATAAATTTTCACAACTTCAGCACGTTGTTGTGGTGTAAAGTTCTTCATGGTTATAATTGTACTGGTCTGGCGTTTTTAAAACCCAAACAAACATGGCGATTTGTCACTTGATTGTCAAATTATAAAAAAAAAACTTCGGATACCACTATGAGATACAACTTGTGTATCTGGCGACTGGCTACCTTGAGTACATTGGTACATTTAGAACTGACCTCCACCTTCAAAATCAAGGAACCCAGTGAACTAGGCTCCAAATATCAGACATGCCACAGTTACAATCTGGAAAATCATTTAGATGGTAACTTGCTCGCATTGCCAAAATCGGATTAATTACAAACTAGGCCATAATCTGGGTCCACCGGAGGTACTTGGAATCAAGTTCAATATGACCAATGGATACAGAAAATACTCTAGAATGTCACTTACATAATCATTAACAAAAGTGATTCATCCATGTTTCTAAAATCCAATTGGTTTTCCTACTTGGCGGATGCGTACTATTGGGAGAGCACTGAACTGGCTACAAAGTGGTCACTCGTACTGAGAAATACTTCAGATGGTCATTTATGTAATCCTTTTTGAAAAAGAAGAAAAGACACACGTATTACTATAATCGGATAGGTTCCATACTTGACCATAACCCAAAGTCCCCCTTGGACATCCCGGAGTCGACTTCGAAGTGGCCACTCGTTCAGGAAAATAGTTCAGATGGACATTTGTGTAATCCTCATTGAATATGTTGAAGTTAGACACACTGAAAATTTATTTTCGTAAAGTAGCTTTCACGCGTTTTGTAAACATGGATTTTGTACATAGAACAAATGTCTCGTATATTGTATAAAACATTCATAATGCTTTTTATCTGGTGAAATGCTATCATTACACCTTTTTGTAAAATCCACGAAATAAACTTCGTGATGACCAGCCAATCGCTGCTTCTCTTTTATACCGCACTTATGCACGATGGTGTTTCTGCTGGTATGGGCGGAAATAATTTATCTATCCCAAAATAAAAATCAAAGCGCTGTCGTGCTTCATGCTCAGTTATCAAGCTTGTTCTCACGAGTCAGCGTGGCCTAGTGAGACCAATCACGGGTTTAGAGTCAGCACTTTCCAAATATTCAGGTTCGAACCCCATGTCAGAAACAATAAAAACAACGCTGGACAATTCCACGTGGTTGCGCTTGTCTTTGTCAATTACATTTTGAGTCGATAAAGTAGATCTGTCAGTCCTTCATGCAACCACCAGAGAGACGTTTCTTTTTAATTTGTGATTAAATATTCGTAGCTCTTTGCATTGTTTCCGTACAATGTACGAATGTTCTTTCTGTGTCAACAAAAGCTTCGTGCTTTTGACAGTTGCGCGTGCAATTAATTACGAATGTATCTTCATAAAAAGAACAATTCAGTTTCATTGCTGAAAACAACGAATGGATTAGTGAGTATTACTTTCGATTTTGTAATATAAACTAAAATTAACTCTCAGTGCACTCTTATTACTGATACATAATTGGTTCCATACCTCGTCGTGATCTGGTTCATCGAGGGGACGCTGGAACCGACTTTCAAGTGACCTTTTGGGCTGGTAAGTTGTTCCGATGGCCATTTATGTAATTAACTTTGGAAATGCTGTAGTAAGACACCCAAATTGGCAAATTTGGATCGATTCTATAATTTGTCCTGTATCTCGGTCTCCAAATGGAACCAGGAATCGGCTCCAAAGTGGGCACTCGACGGTAATACACGCAATTCTCTTAAAAAATGCTGAATGTAGATTTCCAAACAACTAAAACCAGATTGGTGCCATATTTAGTGATAATACAAGTAAAATAATTGATATGCACATTTGTGTGCAAAAAAGGTACATATTTCTAAGTTTCAAACGGTTGAATTGCTGACTACCATTCAGCCGGGTTTTCTTGCGAATGGCCTGCGTATGAATCCAATTGGCTGCATCCGCAATTTTCCAGATGATCCTAAACACATTGTTTTTGATATTAGAAGGTCTTAGTCAACATTTTATATGAAATTGACTAATTTTCTTTGCATTTTTTTTTCTTTTGGAAAACTGATTGTACTGCGAACAAAACGTCAATTTTGATCATATGAATTTCTTCACCGTCAGGTTGATCTGCCAGATGCTTGTACGGGAAATTCCGGCCAAGCATTAGGACTTTAATCATGTTTCATTCCTAGAAATCAGGAGAAAATTAGTATTTTGCATTTAATTCTAAATAGCCTTGCTTATCTTGACGATACACAATTAGATGGAGTACTAATATTAAGCAAATTTCTAGTTACAGGTATTCCACAAAACAGCTTAGGACGCTCTAGGATTTATGTTCTGTTCACTCAGGACTATACAGGTTAAAAGATGGGGTCTGATGGTGGAAAACCCTTCTCATATAAATCGAATGTAATAAATTAAATTTGAGAATTTTCCGAATGCTCTTGAATGTTATGTCTTCAAACCATGCTTCAGGAATTTGTCTATTATGTGTGTATAAAGCTTTATTAATAAAATGTTTTTTAGATAATCAGGAATACTTAAACTAACACTTCAATTGATCACTTTTTGTAAATTGAAAATTAAGAAACTGAAACACCTATCAATCCATAAATGGGAGCGGATTCCTTCAAATTTCACCATAGAAAGCATACCTTTTAACATATAGGCCAATTCCGTGTCTGCGATTAACAGACTTCTTCATTTTTATATTTACGTTGCTTCTAAATTCAATATATAGCCACAGTACAGTTGGTTTAAATCGTTAAAATTTCAATAAAATCATTCAATCTTTTCATACAGTAGTTAACTGGAACAGAGCTAAATAAAGGGTGGAACGCTAAAAAAATGGTCATGACAGAGCATTACCAAGCAGCTATTGTACAAGTCTAGGGTTTTTTTTTTATTAGGGCGAATCGAACATTGAGAGACTCTCTTTGATTACTTTCTCTTGCATTCATATTTCAATCACCTTTACGTTTTTCATTCTATTATTTGTAGTGTATGTTAGCCAGTTGTGTTTTGATCTGAACTAAAGGATCTCTCAAAAGATTTATAACGACGATAAGTGAAAGAGAGCGAGAGCGGTGAGAATTTTTAAAAGTTAGATTCGCCCTAATGAAAAAAAAAACCCCGAGAAATGATCAACATTCAAACAAGTTCAATAACTACTAAACTCAGAACAATTAGTTGCACAGGTTTTCGATTTTGCCAATTTTTCTAGTTGAATATTTTTGCAGAATGGGCAGTATTAAACGTGAATCCAACTTGGCGCTTCGATATGAGTACTAATGTGGGAAGAAGCAGATGGTGTTTAATTCTTTGAGGAAATAATAAAAACAAACTCGCCGAAAATTGGTTTTTAACGAAATGATAATGAGAGAAAGCTGCATTCACGAATGAACTCAATAAGGTGCTAATAGACCGACATTGCATCCATATCCGTCGTTAGTTTTCGTCTTTATAAAGTAAGTTTTTAAACTTACCATGGTCCAGAACAACGACAGTCCTAATAAACTAACCTAAGCAAATGTTAGAGTAGTCGAATATTGTTTTCAGCTCAATTACTTTATGAGTTACAGTAAAAAATATAATCGACCGCTGCATTTTAGGCTAAGCTATGGGACATATACCCACATATTCAATAAATATGCGAACGAGACGCCTTTGATTGATGTATCAAGTGCATGAGTCCACCGCTAGATCCGTAGGAATCTGTAGAATACGGGGTGCTCAAGTTTTTGAAATATGTAATTAGGGTGGGGGAAAAATCAAATGCAAGCTAACCAATTTTTTACTTCTCCACCCTTTAATTTTTTTTTGTTGGAGCGTAGAACCACTGCGTTCACTGAGTTATGGACTACTATTAAGATAAGTAGAAGCTTGCATTTAATTTCAGTCATTTACCAGTAGTGCATGGAACTTCAAATTTATGTACTTATCGGAAACGAAAACGAATCGGTCATTGTGTGGGCAAATCGGGTACAATGGACGATTACTGAAGTCTCGACAAAGTCACACAACTTGCAATTCCTCCGGGATTTTTATCTATCCCAGCTCATTCTGATTTAATATGGTTGGAATCATCATGGTTACTGTAAGAATATTCGATTTGGCTACCAGGGCAGAATTGGATTATTCCCGAGGTGTGAACAGACGAACGTCTATTTTTTAATAATTCTTTAGCTTTTTAAGATACTTATTATTTCACGAAAGTTTAAAGGAAAATCGTTCAGAGGTTCTTTTGAAATCATAGGGGAGTTCACCATTTTTAGGCTAAGCCAAGTCCACCCTTTTATGAGTATTTTTGCAGCATCGTGCACAAAGCTGTTTGTTTGTTTGTTTGTTTATCTTGGTTGGCTCCGTGTTCCTCAATCTATTACAATCGACCGAATTATCCAGAACGGCTTGAAAATGTTTTTACGAAGCGCCAAACTTCTCCAGTGAGTTGAACTGTTGTCGGCAGCCCCTTCTGTTTTAGACTACAGTACCATAACCGTTTATTATGCCAAATGGGTCATTGGGCCGAATCGACCACTAAGCTGACAAAGTCAAAGCTGACTCAGCTGACCACTAAGTGACTGATAATTCATTTATTTGTTTCTGTTTTCTTGAAATCTCTTTCTGTTCCAAATTAAAAGATCGAAAAAAGCTTCATCGAGGCATGTTAGCGTTAGTTTGAAGTTTTAAAATTGAAAAGAACGAAAAAATTCTCGTGACAATTCATTGATTTTTGTCCTAAAGATTTCGAGAAAACCTAAGTTCATTCTTCAGAAAGATATGTTAGTAAATTGAAGATTTTGGAATTCGAAAGAATTCTTCATGTTTAATAGCAGGAACAATCTCCGATGGACGTTAAATTTAACATAAAGTTTAATTCTCATATTGTAAGTTTTTATATTCAGTTCTTATCTTCCATAGTTAATTACTTGAAATCCCAAAAAAAAAAATCCAAAATTCTAAGTTCTAACTTCCACAGATACGAGATTTTAAAATTGAAAATATAACAGCTTATAATTTTAAGAAGAAGAATTCTCCAGTGAACGATCACTGATTCAATGTGATTTTTTTTTTCAAGAAATACTTTATTAAATCTTTCAGATTGAAAGTTTTGAATTAAAACATATCTGCTAGATGTTGCATGATTGAAACAAGTCTGATTGATAAAAGCTCGATTCAATGTAAATCTGGACGCAAGGTTTAATACACCACCGCGTCCCTGGTGGTTGGAACAAAAAAACGTTTGAAAGGCATTTGTTGATGTTTCATTGACGAAGAAATTAACTAAAAGTTTTCTAGAAATTAGAAGAAGAATTAGTATCTTCCATTTAATTCCAACTACCTTTGCTTATCTTCGACAGATACGCGTATTTCGTCTACAATGTGCAGACTTCTTCAGTGTCTCGTACTAATAACTCGACTTTTAAAAGTTTTCCTCGATTGATCGACGCATCTCTAAATTACGGATCAGGGAACTTGAGAAAAGTAAATTAATTGTGCACAAACATCTAAAGAATCCTTCATTATCTTACTCAAAAATAGCAAAAGTGGTTAAATTCCTAAAGTCAAGGGTGTGTCTTGTAATCAAACGTTATAAAGATGCTCTGAGTGTGGATAGATCACAGCGTATCTATCATAAAAGTGGCACTAGGGACAAAGAGCTAAGGAGAAAGGTGTTGAGGTACGTGAAAGGCAACCCAGGTGTCTCCATACGTGAGTTGGCAAAGAAACACGATTCCAACTTTACCACCGTGCGTAACATTCTTTCAAGAGAAGGATATACGTCTTTTTGTACCTGAATCGCTTCCTGAAACCAAATTGAGTGGCCAAAGGGCGAACACGATTACTATACGGAATAGTTTTGACGAAATTTGATGGCTGTATTTCAATGGATGACGAAACATATGTCAAAATGAATTATAAACAAATCCCCGGACGGAAATTTTACCTGACAAACTGGTCGTGGGGATGTCTCTTCCAGGTATAAATTTGTTTTTGCTGATAAGTTTGCTCGAAACTAATGATTTGGCAAGGGGGCAGTTGTGGCCTTAGAACCAAGATTTTCATCACATCTCACACAAGGACGTCGAAGGTTTACATTGAAGAGTGTCTGAAAAAGCGGATTTTACCCTTTATTCGGTAACACAAGATCAACGTTATGTTTTGGCCGGATCTAGCAAGCTGCCACTTCTTTAAGGAGGTACCAGAATGGTATGCTGCAAACAAAATTAATTTCGTCGCCAAAGAGATTAATCCTCCGAATTGCCCTGAGTTCAAACCGATTGAAAAATATTGGGCAACTGTCAAGCGAAAACTTCGAGCATGCGGTAAAGAAGTGACAAATGCACAACAAATGCGTTTAAAGTGGAATAAGTTCGCCGGTACAGTGTCACCAGCGACTGTGCAGATCAAGATGGCATCGATCACAAGTAAAGTGCGACAGTTCGTTCGAAACGGTGAAATGTAATAACTTGTTATATAACGATTAAAAGCTCAATGAATACCCTTTTGTTTGACGTTTCAATCAACCGTTTATCTTGTTTAATTCTTGAGTAATGATCGCTTGAAGGCGTCCACATTTACTTTGAATTGGGGCTTAGTTCATTTCATGTCTAGATAATTTCTAAAGATATTAAATTCAATCTTCTACATGACATGACATCCGATTGAAAGTATTATAATTAGAAAGAGCTTCTCATGTTTTAAAGAATTATCTCCCATGAAAGTTCATAAGCAACGATTCCATAAAGTGTAAAGTTTACTCGTTTATTTTCCGAAATTTGGCCTGCTGACCCATTCAACCCAATGGATTTCGCTCTAATGGCTTTCGGCCTAATGGCCTTACACCACAATTTGAACTGCGTATCAAAAAAAAGTGTTGTATTATTGGCAGCATTTTCGATTGTATGTGAATAATTTGAAGAAAAATATGACTTAACGGAATGGCTCGCGTCTTGAAAGCTAATCTAATTAATGCCGAATAAACAAGTAATCACATGAATATATTCAGCGAAAAGCTTTGATGGGAGGATTGAAGTTTTGAAGTCGGTTTGTCAACACTAGGCCGAAGCCAACATTTCCCCTACCTTCCCGATCAGCAAGTGTTTCCAAGGAGGCATTGTACTTTCATCTTTATCACAATTCTATCGGATAGTTAAAGCAAACTACGCTCCATACGAACACAGCTCCAACCGAGCGCTATTTGCGGTTATCAATTTACCTTCGAGGTTTCATTAAGCAAATTGTTTGGTTATACCGTTCCTCTTTCAACGGATACTGAATAGAGTAAGATAACCAACAGGGTACAACAGTCCCATTGTCTTATCCACCCACACCCATTCCGTAAACGTGTAAGAGACAATGATCCGTTTTTTCCTCGTTTATCGCTATCCCAGTATCAAACTACTAACTAGACAACTTGGGTCTATCTATCTATCTATCTTACGTCGTCGATCGCCTGAATTGGCATGACTCTCTGCTAGGGTCTAGGTTTCTAGTCAATTTCAGTTTTACGAGTGCCTTTCCCTTCGTTTCGTTTTCGCCATGAAGATTTGTCGATTAAGTTCACCCGAGATGGGGGCCATCGTCGCAGTAGTCCTCTCTTGAGAATAAGAAAAATCGATCCCCGTCGGAACATGCTGATGAGAGGAGGGCAATTCAAGTTAACGAGACGTGTTGATAACACACCCTGTGAATCAATTTTATCGAGCCGAACAATGAGCACGTCCCACGGACAAAGTTGACACAGATTTCCACACACAAAAAAATGTTTACGATTCTAGTGAACGTGCAGAACCAGCGCAATAAACAGCAATGATGATGATTACTTTGAGTGAACGAACTCGACGAGAACAGAAAACCGTAGTGATCTAAAGAAGTGCAGTGAGAGTTGATGGGGGAAAAAAATCGAACCTAAACGAAAAATAATAACTACATAACGAACCACCAAATTTTAGAATAGTGACAAACACGGTGAGATAAATAAGAAAGCAAAATGGTAAATTCGACGGCGACGACGCCATCGCAGTCGCACGGCGGCGCCCTTTACTACGTGGTGGAAGTGCCCCGGGAGCAGTACATGAAGCAGTGTGCCGCCCAGGCACAAGCAGCAGCCACCGCCGGAGGTTATCCGAATCCGGCCTACCAGGCGCAGTACGCTGCCCACCATCAGCAGTTTCAAAATGTGCACAACACCACAATACTGGCGCGGTTGAACAGGTAGGCCGTCACCCCCATTGTATGTTCTATCGATTTCAGCGCGGGAAATCGCGAGCGGAAATATCTACGGGAAGAAGTTGTCTCCGTTGCATCCTCCCGGCAGATCCTGACTTCCTTCCCGTACTTTCAATTACTGCTTTAGTGCTTTTCTCCTTCGTCGAGCTGCAAGCCGGGACCGAAATGTGAATTTATGCTTTCAGACTTAATTTCCGCCTTATTGCTGTCTTTCATTTTCTTCTACGGTACGAAGGGCTGGGGTCATTTCCGGTGGATATTTACTTCGAGATTTCTTTCGACCTTAACGGAGGGATATAAATGAAATATTGAATCAAGCGAGGATATCGTTCGATGATAGGTTTTTAATGATTTGTTTTCTTCTTTTTCTACAGTACCGAGTCTGGCTGGGATAATCCATTCCGGCCCGGTGGAGACCTCTCACGGGAAGCAGACGAAATAGTCAATCTCATTAAAGGTAGGTTACAATACTGATACTGTTATTTGGGTTATTTGTTATTTGGGAACACATGTTTTTAATTTCCTAGTGCATATTATTGAAAATATGTTTTTTTTTCTTCGATGTTCTAATTTTCAAAATCTATTTTTTTTTTCGATTTTAAAAATTTGTGCGCAATCAAATGTTGTGAAAACGATACCACATTTCCGAAAAAAGTGTTTACAAGAAGAAATAGTAGGTTTTTATAAAGATTCTTGTAAACTTCTAAAAGATTCTAATTTAAATGTTGTATTGAAAATGCTTACAAAGTTAAATGTATGAAACTAAGCCACGTTAAAACTCTACCCAGATGCATCTGTGATTCGCAGGAAACTCAAAAATCCTCTAAAATACACTCGTCTTAACACAGATTGTTTTCCGAGCCGGTATCACTCAAAGGTGATTGGGAAACATCAATTTGATTCATGTCTCTTTTAAAGCTGGATGAAGAAGACTCGGAACATTGGTTATGCCACTGCCCGGAAATTTTCAACAAAAGAATTAGGTCACTCCATAACGGACTAAAGGCTGTCCACCGTATTAGGCTTTCGTAAAAGCGGACTTTTAGTAAGTTTTGGGACATCAGTATGTGATTGTGAAAGACAAGTTTGATGGTCTAGAGTCCATCAGGAAACCAAAATTGTCGAAGTTCTTGTTCAAGAAATTTATGATTTTGCAGGCGATTTGTGTATGCAGAAATGGACAAGTCTACATAAGTGCGTACCTGAAAAAACGGCTGCTTCCCTTCATCAAATCACACAAAGTTCTTATGATTGTTTGGCAGGATCTAGCCTCTCGTCACCACTCCAATGACGTTTTGGAGTGGTACAAGACGAATACAGGCGATATTGTGCCAAAGGACCTAGTGTTGCGGCCGATCGAAAGAAACTTGGCTAAGGCTCGGTTCACTTAACATTCGGACACAAGAAATCAGCTCTATCTTGGGATTGTTTTGATAATATGAATCAGTCGGGCTTCTCGTGCTTTCTGTACTGGGGTATTGTGACCGTCGCGAAAAGCTGTGAGGTTTTGAGCGTTAATATCTCAGTCATTTATCCAAAGATTTCCAAAACTTTTTCACCAGTCGATCCGACATATGTCTATGCTTCGATTCCATTAGGTCCTGCACATAAACCACGTAGACTCATTTTTGAAAATCGCAAATCCTCCCCCCTCGTAGACTATGCACTATATATATATTTTTCAATTTTGTATGAAGCGTAGACTTTGTAATGTCATATAATTACGTTAATGTCTTAAAATTTAAATTTATTAAATGCACAGTATTTTTCCTATCACAGACTTCAAATATAAGTAATGGAAATCTTCTACGCAGCACTGAACGATACATAAGATGCTTTTCAAAATGCTTCATTCGCTTGGCAGCCTTGGAGCTGTTCAGAGTGGTAATGAGCCAAAGTTAAATTGGCAGCTGGCAGAGACAAATACCCAGGCGAATGCTCTGACGAGCAACCATTGGTCAGGGAACTGATGGCTCTTTTGTACAATTTCAAACACGGCTCGGAAATTTAAACGCTCTCTATATTATTCCGACGTGCAAGCTTATGCCAAGACCAGCATGCCCAAGAAAAATCTTACAAATGGCGCCCGTCACGAAATATTGAAACAAATGATTATAACATTCATTCCAAATTGCTACGTAGGCCTACGTGACCTTTGCGTACCTCCTCATTGGGCTGTCCCTTGAAGTTCTTTACTTCACTTTTGAGAAAAATCATCAACAGTTTATTGCGTCTTGATTTTGATGAAATTATGACTTTACTTGAAATACCTCGCCTCATCTTTAGGACACTCTGGTCGTCAACTAGAATGGCCATTTTGTTCCACCCTTGTCACATTTTCAGTCTTTTTCAGCTTCCGCTTAACAATTGCCCAATATTTCTGGATAGGGGTAAATTTAGGGCAATTGAGTGGGTTGAGGTCCTTTTCTATGAAATCCACCGTAGTACCTCTGAATTGTCTCTCTAATGGAGTCGAATCAGACGATGTTGTTTCTTAAAAAAGTTGACGGATCCAATCTTCTCGGATGCTGGCCCAATGTTAGCAAATCGCTTGATGAACCTCTCCGGACTGCGCTGTGATTTCTGTTGAAAATGTCGTTCCGTTTCTTCCTGCCTCTGGATCAGTGCAGTAAAAAGTCATTTTGTGCAATTGGATAAAGTTACCGATAACTTGGTTCAACGGCTGAATTTATGAATATGGTGTATGCAGGGCTGGTAGCAGGTCACTTTTTAGTGACTTGGTCACTATTTTGAGTCTAGTCACTAAAAAGTCACTATTTGCATCCAAAAGTCACTAAAGTCACTATTTTTCGGAAAATGGTCACTAAAGTCACTATTTTCGTACCGCCGATTGTAAAAAGTTAAAAAAAAAATCACTTGTACCTATTGTACAATAGTCAAACAAATTAAGCGATCTGGCATAACATAATGTCGAGAAATATGCACCAAAAAAACCAGATGCCCTGGCAAACGCTGTCCCGCCTGAATGTCCTGGAAGGCCATGTTATATTATGACATAATCTTGGGATATTCTATGCCAAACAAATTAGCTTAGCTTTGTTTAGTCCATAAAGCTATTGTTACAATTGTAGATCTTAAGTTTTGAAGGACATTTTGAATGACCTGAAACTAACAAGGTTATCTTCTAATGTCTGTGGGCGTTCCAGAATATTAATTAAATATGTTTGAATATTTATGGTAGCTGTGTATAGCCTAAAAGGTTACGGTCACTACCGTATATCTTGAGTCAACGTCAGTTTTTATGAACCTGAACATCCCGAGATAATCTGATAATGGCTGGTGAGCTTACAGAAGCTTCACTGGATGTGTTTGAATGGATACCGTAATCTTTCATAGATTATAAAGCTAACTTAACGGCTATAGTTCCAAATTTCTGAACTCAAGGGCAGCTTTGATGACCTAGAACATCTGAAGATATCTTGTTATATTGGTCGAACTTAAAAAAAAACTCGCTTAATTTGGTCAAATATACATTGTTACTTTGTTTAGTCCAAAAAGCTGTATATTTCAAGCTACGATTCAAAACTACAGCTGTATATTTTATGTTTTGAATTCCAGGGAAGTTTGGATAACCTAGAACATCCGAAGATTATCTCATAATGTCTGTTGTTCTTCCAAAATATTCAATGCATATGTTTCAATACACATTGTAGCTTTGCATAGTCCAGACAGCTTTTCTTAGAACTGTAACTCCTATGTTCTGATCTCAAGGATAGTTTGGATAACTTGGAATTTGCCAATTTGCTTTATAATTTGTTTTGACTTTAAGAATGTTAATTGAATATGTTTGAATATTTTTTCTAACTTTGAATTGCCTAAAATTTACTGTTACAACTGTAAATCTTAAGGTAAACTGCCAAGACAGTTTGAATCACCTAGATTATCTTCTTGTGTATTTTATGTTCGGAAATTTTCACTGAATATACTTGAATACGTGACCCAAACAACTTCAAGTTCTAAACTCCAGGACCGTTTAGATTACCTAGCGGATCTCCAAGTTATAAAATAAAGACTGTTGACGTTCCAAAAGGTTCATTGAATGTTTTGAATACATATGGTTTAAAAACAACTGTTAAAACTGTAGATCTTATGTTTTGAATTTAAGGACAGTTTGAAGTACCTAGGTTCCTCTCCCATGTGCGCATCAGTAAACAGAGTGCACACAATAGATCGCTAGAATAACTATACAAGCCACAGTGGTACATGAGCGTCTTCCAACCGGACATTTTTGCCTGTTGAAGTGGCGGACTTAGTCCGTGCTTCAACCTACCCCGCAGTGGGATGTTAGGCAAAAATGTCGTTGGTTCGAGTACCACTGTACACATGCCCTTTTCGCTCAATTTTCCTAAAACATCTGCTATATTTCCAAGCCTGCCGCACACTAGCGGAACTATCAAAACTTTCTCTTCATATCTTTCATTCTTGCCAAAAACATTGTTGTTCACTCTTGGTGCCTCATGGTGATGAGCGAACATCTCCTTCTACGTCTCCAGAGTGTTGAAGCGGTTCCAGGAGCGGTTGACGTTGGACCACGGCAAAGGAGCTGGAAGAAAACCGGGACCGGAGAACAAAAAGACGGAGGAAAGGTGAAGCGGATGATTAAAGCAAATCCCAACGTCTCAAGCCGTGATTTGGCTAAAAAGATCGGCATGTCGCAGAGCTACGTCCAGAATGCAAAGAAGAGAGCTGGACTACATACATACAAGGTACAGAACTTCCCAAACCGCGATGAGCGGCAACAATCGACGGCTAAAACTCGGGCATGGAAGCTCTACGAGAAGATGCTGACAAAATATGGCTGCTGTGTGATGGACGACGAAACGTATATAAAAGCCGATTTTAAGCAAATTCCGGGGTTGGAGTTTTTCACCGGCAAGAGCAAGTTCTATGTGGACGACAAATTTAAGAAGAAGAAAATGTCGAAGTTCGCCTCCAAATATCTCATTTGGCAGGCCATCTGCTCTTGTGGACTGAGGAGTGAGCCTTTCGTGACAAAGGGCATAGTAAATGGCGAGATCTACAAATCTGAGTGCCTCGAGAAGCACCTTTTGCCGTTCTCGCAGCAGCACGACGAAGCTCCGCTATTTTGGCCAGATTTGGCATCATGGCACTATTCTAAAAGTGTCCTGGAGTGGTATGAGGCCAATTCTGTCCATTTTGTTCCAAAGGACATGAATCCGCCAAACTGTCTGGAGCTGCGCCCGGTGGAGCAGTACTGGGCAATGATGAAGCGGGAACTTCGGAAGAGCAAGAAGACACTCAAAGACGAGAAGGACATGTTAAGAAAATGGAAAAAAAAACTGAGAAACTGGTACCGGATGACACTGTAAAGACTTTGATGGAGGGCATCAAGCGAAAATGCGTTCAATTTTACACTCAAGGCTCCATCGATTAACTTTTCTTTTGATTTTTGAAGTAAATATATGTATAAAACTACCCTAAAATTTTGGTTTGATTCTAAACATCATAAGAAAATTGGCATGACATTTTCGGCGTCGCAATAATTTCGTGTTCGCCCTTTACCCCCTGGAATAACCCTAATAAATTTCTTTTTGCTCAACATCTGGTTTTTGGTACTATGTATTCCAGAAGAGTGGGTCTTATAGCGGACCAGCGCAATATGGTGAGACCCATCCAGTTATTACATTTATATACAATATATACGCGCCAGGTTTGATTATTTTTGAGCCAGAAAGTGTGTTTACTTTATCGTTATTCACATGAAAACGGTCATGTTTAGATACGGGGCTTGAAAGTAACCGTGTCAACGTGTGAAAGTAATCTCGGAATGGGCGTGGCTCTCCAGACATTCTAAAATGGTGTACTGGATCTGCACATCCTAACTCCCGGATTAAAGCTGCTTGGTGGTCACCTAAAAAAACTATTGCAAACATATTTCTTCCATAATACCACTGCCGGCCGGTGGGTGTTTGATTAGAAACACGCACATCTGTTTTTTGGTACTATCCAAACGATTTTAGGAATACCTGTGACTTTCATGTGCATCTTTTTGGATTACATTTGTTACCAAATAAAAGGAATAAGACCAAATAGTTATATGGAGTCTTTAAAACAAACAAATGTTTACTACTCTAACTGCTTTACACTGAATGCTCGAAATTACTCAATATCTGTTGGATTAACTATTCTTACTGACGAAACAAATTATTGATAATATAACTAGGTTTTTTTAGGATCAATTTTTCTAAAAACTATATCGTAATGAGTAGTAGTAGTCATAATCGCGTATGTTTTCTCCAATGAATATGACACATCTCAAAATTAATGCGTGTTAACAAAGGTTATTCTATGGTTCACAATAATTAACATTTCCCTGTATTCCTTCTGCTTCCAGGTGGCAAACCAATCACACCAACCGGCGACCAGAGTCTGCTAAACGGTAGCACACCAAAGGACAGCCACCCAGCGGAAAACGGTGGCAGTACGGTCGTGGATGGCGTTGCGACAAAGCTCGATGTAGGTCCTTTATATTACTGCTTATATCCAATAACCAATTCCACTTTCCAATCCCCAGTCGGCGCAACTCCAGAGCCAGCCAAACGGAACGAAATCTCCTCAGAAGGGCGGAGCCGGTGGTCCCGATGCGGCCACCTCGCCACAGAAAAACGGGTCCACGGCGGCGCAGGCCACCAGCCTAGCACCCTCGCAGACGGCGGCGACGACTACGACGCCGGTCAGCAACCAGGTGATACCGGGCCCCCAGTCCGCGTCGCACGTGGTCATCGACGAGAAAAAGAAGAAAAAGTGCGCCTGCTGCGTTATACAGTAATATTATTCTATACACACATCTATATATATAGGATTGGATACCACGGCAACTGCAGCTACTACAGCACGGTTTGTCACTGGCAGTAGGGGAGCAGTTGTACGTATGAGTGTGCGTGTGCGTCTCATGAAAGTTTTTGTTATTCGATTGAAACACTGCGTACATTTGCGCATGGGTGTGTTCGAGAAAGTGAGAGAGTGTGGATCGAAGGAATTCGCTTACTCATAATTTTTTGTTTGTTTACGAAATTGTTTTCTTTTTTTTTCTAAAATAAGTGTTTTTATCCCACTTATAAGTTGAAATAATTTAATTATTCACACTCGTCCATCAGAAATGGAACCGGAAGTAGAAAGCAAAATAATTATTCTTACTTTACAGTGAAAGTTTCGAAATTATTGTTTACGCAAGGAGAAAGTTTGTGTATGACAGGAGAACGAATGATGCGAGAATAAGAAACGTGGAAAGGAAAACAATAACGATTATGTATCTCTGTGTAACTGTAAACCTATGTAACAATTTACTGTAATTTAGGACAAATAATGCTTCGATTATGTGTTGTACTATTTGCTGGTTTCTTTTCCCTTGGAGGAAAACTGGCCGGGTTAAATGGTGCAACCCACTAAACAATGTTTTATATATAGGATTTTAAATTAACAGACTCAGTTTCTTTACAATTATTTATATATTCGTAACATGCAGATTAAAAACAAAAACAATGGTAATCTTTTATGATTAGTGATGCGTTAAGCAAGTTTAGGTTCGGCATTAGAAAGAGAAGGATTCATATTCTGGTAAAGATTTGCGAATATTTGAAGCTCGAAGTGCTACACGATGGGGTGAAGATTTTAGCAGTTTGCGATCACACCGGTGTGGGTTCTGTCGCAACTTGCACACTTTAACGTCTTTGTGATATAATGGGCAATACAGTCCCTACGTTTCCTAAGGGGAAAACTAATTTTGTAATCTACCATCTACCGGTTTCTTGGAAAAGGAACAAGAATTCAGGACAATGTACGACGCATATTGGAAGTTGTTTCTTGTATTTTTTGCCCTGAAAAGCCCGTCTTTCAGGTTGCTAACACGAGATGGACATTTTTCCATTTTGCGATCATAGAAAGCTTCAAAGTGTGCACTTTTTCCAATTCATCTCCTTTTTTATGGGCTTCAAATTTGAATGAGAACGTTAGGTAATTTTCTTCGCAAATTGTGTGTACTATTTGCTTAAGGTACTATTAAACATTGTAAACAGATTCATCAGTTCATTACGATTCATAGATCCACCTCCTGGTAGACCGGAGAATAAGATTGAAGTACACACGCGTCAGATCTTGCTCGCGAAGCAGGCTGCGGCTTACCCTTCAAAGTGGGAATGGAAAATAAATACTGTGGCAGCGCAGTAGGCGCTGGAAAAGTAAACATCATTTTAGTAAAACAAAACTCGTATAAAACAGAACCACGTGATTGTTAGTAGAACATGCAAATTTAAACAAACAAAGAATCTAATGTTTAAAATTGTCGACATAGTTTAAAAAAGTGAACCAGCATGCTTTATGTGCTACTTACAAACAAGTATTGGAATCATGGAAAAGAAACTACATTGCAGAACGACTGTTTCACGCGCTCGCACGCCACTTCGCTCTCCCATACATTGACAGCTGCAAGAACAACAACAACAACAAAAATTAACAAATAATACCCGATAGCAACAAGTAATAACAAACACACACACACTGCGAAACGAACTATGTGTAACTACTGAAACTAATTACATTTCATTACGATGCAGTAGCAAAACAAAAGTAATTACAACTAACTACTATAAGCGAACATCAGCGACTATTTGAAACTTGTGTACACTTTTTGCATCACTCACAAATACGCAAAACAGAACAGAAAGTATAAAAATGAATAATAAAACATCTTTAAACGGCAAAAAATAAAAAATAAACAGAGAAAGTAAACAAAGTCCTATTTAAGAGCAAAACTATAAGGATCATATTTACTTAGCAAATGAAGAAAAAAAAAAACAAATAAATCTAAATGAAAAAAAAATACACAAGAAGAATTATTAAACGTATATATTTTCGTACTAAACAAACAAACAGTCGAACACCGAGGAGAAGAGGAAAAAAGAAAGAGTAATCAAACAAAATCAGCAAAAGGTCAGGCGAGTGGAGCAAAAGTAGAAACAAATAAACAGTAGTGAAACCCGGTTAAGCCATCTAGAAACGTGGAATGGAAAAGTGTATTAGAAGTTCGGACAAGCAACCGCGGATGTAAGTGTAGTAATACGGTCGAAAAGATGGAAAAGAGTAACGGGGGAGAAAACACGGATTCGGTAGGTAACCTAAAATCGTATGTACAGAATTAGTTGCGTTAAGAGCGATCGGCGACGTCCTCCTGATGTCCCGGCCCTCGGTGATGGGACAGAGCGAGAGAGAGCAAGAGAGACGGCAAACCGAAGAACAGAACCTAATCGTTTAAAAACAGAACCTAATTAAAACACTGATATAAAGAAACCTGAAGGAAATAAAATAAATTTAAAAAAGATATGTATAGGAAGCATGGTGGGGTTACTGCGCTATTGTAGTTTGTGAAAGCATTGATTATTGACTGTTTACAGAATTCATTGGTAGTTTGAATTGGTACGAGAACTTCTGGAATAACGGTGAAGTTATCACCTTCCTGTTGGTCATGAGATATCGACAAGGGATGAGCTGAAATCACTGGAAAATCATGGACTGGTTTCCGGCCACTGCCCCAGCTGTTCGTCAGTTAAATGGATTGATGAAGTTCATACAGTACATACTCTAATTGGAAACTCGGAACATGGACATGCAAATCGCTCTGCTTTCCAGGCTGCGATAGGATAATCTACGACGAACTTCGACCACGTAACTTCGAAGTCGTAGCACTGGCTGGACAGAACAGAAATTATGGTAAAGCGGATGTTCAGTTTCAGTCCGCCTTCGGACCGACAGGGGCTCACTTAGACAGAGAAGGACCAAATCCTCAGTTTCTGTGTGGCTTCGGACTGACAGAGGGCTCACCTGGACAGAGACGGACCAAATATTCAATTTCAGCTTTGCTTCGAACCGACAGGGGCTTCACCTGAACAAAGAAGGACCAATTGTTCAGGTGGTTCGCATCCGAATTGATTTCGTGTTTTTCTAGCTGCTTCTTTCGTTGGCTTGAAGTTTTCTTTACTGGAAGGTTTTCAACACTTTTCGAAATTCATTTGTAGAAAAAGAAACTAGTTTTTTCTAACGAGTGAATTATTTTTCTTCTTCCTTGGGTTCCATGGCTTACTTGACTTCCTCAACAGCGGGCATCGAGCGGCATCTTTCTACCAGAGCTGTGGTACCACAAACGAGCTGGACAAAATGCGTCAACGCGTGATTAGATGGATTCCAATCAACTCCAGAATAAGTAGGCTGAGGATCAAGGGTCGTTTCTTCTTCTACAGCATCAACAATATACACCACCCTTACGAAGTCACGATGACGAAAAACAAGGATTCAACGCGCAGCTAGAGCAAGGACTCAACTACCACAGCAATTCCATGATGAAATTGAAGTCTAAAATTATGGACGGATTAGAAGCCGATCTCCGGACAAACTTCGCAAAGTTGATCAACTCTAGCTCGTGCACTCCGAAATCATCCAAACGCGTTGGTATCGACCCGAGATCAACTGTCGGAGGCTGTTTAGCCCGGTTGCTAATTCAATCCCGTCTTTGCTACTCGGAACAGGCAGTACGCCCTCCCCGTCAATCGCTATTGCTACTGTTGCGCCAGCTCAACCAAAGCTTTAGCTGTCTCGAATAGCGAAAGAAGTCTCAGCTAATCAGATTTGTGCATTAGCAGAGAAACGCCTTGGTACAGAGGATGGACAAGTCGTCCGGCTGGTGGTATTATCTTTCGTTTCTTTCAAAATTGTAAAAAGCACGGACTTGAAATACAAAGCGCTGGCTACCTCAACATGGCCTAAAGGTATTATTTAGCGGCAGTTCTCCGATAACAGAAGGAGTGACACCTGACACAAGCCTCAACGAAGCTCGTAATCCTCGCCTAGACCTTTCTCTACATTCATCGAAGTTTGTACGCTCAACATCTACAAGTTGGACTCCGGGATGTACACTTGCCGCAATTTCGCTCATTGCAGTCGAGCCTCCGCTGTCAGCGACCAGCAGCCGTCCCGGTCTTGTGTTTGAGTTGGAAGATGGAGTCTTCCGAACATCGACTCCAGGCAAGTATGCTGTAAATCCGAACATTTCGTGCGCTGATCAGTTTGCTGTTTTCAGTCAAGCTTTGTTGCACCACATTTCTGCCGTCATTTTCTGCAATTCGGACACTAGGACGCGCACTTGCCTTAAGCCTTAGGGGAGCCACTATTCTTTTCATCAGAGTCGAGCCTCCGCCGCCAGCGATCACCAGCCCTCCGGGTCTTGCGATTGAGTTGGAAAACGGGGTCTTCCGAACTCTGATTCCAGACAATTACGCTGCTATCTCGGACATTTCATGCGCTGATGAATTCGCCGTTTGCAGTCAACCTTCATCGACCCAACGTCGCATTATTTCTGCAAATTGGCGACTCGAATCTGTTTCCAGACTCACAGTGACCGACGTTAACAAAACACCACACCTAGCGATCAGAAGTTGTCACGGCCGCTCACGAACCGCTTCCTAATACCGCTCCTCCGGAACCTCCCACCGTATGGTTGGTAGCAACCTCAGTGGTCTAGAGCGGTCTAGAATCGCACATCGTTGAAAATGAATCTTGGAAATCGGCGGAGCAAGTTTGGATCTCGTTGAATCTCAAGGATCATACCCTCAGGGTGACCACAGACTCGGGAAAATCGGGAAATGCGGGAAAAATGCGGGAATCCAAAATCATCGGGAAATATGCGGGAAAAAGGCGGGAATTTCAAAAGTCATCGGGAATTTTTGTCATATGGAAGGAACCATACTCACACCTTTTTCAAATGATTTGAGTAGCGTTTTTGTCATTTACTCGGTCTACCGATCTCATTGTTCAGCCTGTTCAAAACGTACCGCTTAGAGCATCTTCAGCGGTGGTCTATTTTATCATCTTTATGGTTGATTTGCATCAGCAAACTTAAAAAGAACCAGCGAAAACAGACCAACTTTGCGTTCCCCGCACCGGTGTAGTATTTCTTGTTGTTAAACCCACCAACACCTATCATCTTGTCAATCTACAATATCGAGAGATTAGAAGTTTTGTTTTTTTCAGAGACCGAGGATTTTTCGCAAACATTTTACCATGGATTGGTTTGAGTGCTGAGTGAGTGTGTGAAGGCATGCATCTCATTTAAACGATATTAGATAGTGCTGATAGTGCTAGATAGCTATGACCCAAGCCAAGCTATGACAAGAAGCACTTTCTGCGACGTTTCAACATGCCAAAGGATGTGATCCTAGACATTATGCGACAACTAAAGTCAACTGATGACTTTTTCCAGCTGTTGCGATGCAGCTGGATTTGTTGGCCTTAGTGTTACATGGGTGCACTACAGCTTAACGGATGTTGGCGTATGTCCTCAGCTAGTTCTCTCGACGAAAACTTGGGGGTTGGTGTCCCTGAAGATTTTTTGCAAATTTGTCCTTATGACTTACGGCCCGCAGTATTTACGCCCACAATATCGGAAAAGGTTAAGAAACTGATAGACAAAAATTATCTCCTAAAAGTTCGAAAAAAATCTTATAAATTCAGTGCAGTTAGAAACTCAGGGAACTTATCAGAAGCTGGGTTTACTTTTTAGATTTGACTTAGATTTTCCCGAGGTTCAGCGATTCTTCCTGATGTCAAAGGAACATACCATAAAATCAGGGAACTTTCCAGAAATGAAAGGTTCTTCCTAGAAGTTCAGACAACTTTCCTGAAATTCAGATTGTTTCTTAGAAATTCAGGGAATTGTCCACAAATTCAAGGAGCTTACCACGAGTTCAGGGAAGTTTCCAAAAGTAAAGGGTTCTTCACAGAAGTTCAGGTAACTATCCAGATATTCAGTGGGCTTCCAGAAGTTTAAAAAACTTATCAGACTATTTTGGGTATTTTTTCAGAAGTTCATAGAACTACTCAAGATGTTCAGGGAACTTCCCAAAAATTCAAGGAACTTGCCAGAAAATTAGAGAACAGTCAAGAAATTTATGAAGCTTTTCAACAGTTTGCGGATCTTCCTAGAGGTTCAGTGCACTTCTTAGAATTTCATGAAACTTGCTAGACATATACAAAACATCTTAGAAGTTCAGCAAACATGTAGGAGTTCAAGAAACTTCCTTGAATTTCTGGGTTTCTCATGAATCCAAAAAGCTTCCCAGAACTTCACAAAGATCATGGAACTCGCCCAAAGATCAGGAAAAGTTCAGCAAATATCTAAGACGTTCAAAGAACGTTCCAGAAATTTAGAAAATCTCCCAGAAGTTCAGGGAACTTTCCAGAAGCTCGAAAAATCTCCTGGATGCTCAGGGGATTCAGCAATTCAGGAAATTTCTCAGTAGTCCTGCGATCTTCCAAGAATTTCAGAAAACTCCCTTCAAGATCGAGACACTTTCCAGAATTTCAGAAGACGTCCCAGATAAACAGGAAACTGGATTTTTTGAGCATTTGAAAAGCTTAAGAAACATTCAAAGGATTTTTCCATAAGTTTGGGGAGTTTCCTAGAACTTCAGGGATCTTTCCAGGTGATCGAGAAACTTTCTAATTGTTCTGAAACATCCCAAAAGTTCAGGGTATTTAAGTTTTAAGAAGAACTCAAACTTCTTACTACTCGATAATTTTCCGAACCCAACCAAAACGAGAATAAAGAAACCAACTACTTTTTAATCAATTTCATAGAATTTCCACCTATTCACAATCTTGGATATCATTAAAAGTTCTTATACGGTTTAACAACATCTCGGTAATGCTAACTATTCCACAGAAATTCCACGGCTTCCAGGATTTTTTTTTTCAATTTCTCGTAAGTTATTTAAATATGTGTGGTATTCTGCTTTATATCACAGAATATTTACCTGCTGGAAGTTAAAACAACTTCTGGGAAGCGAAATCTGATTTTCTGCCCGTCATTTCCAGAAAGTTGTTCCTATTCCATGGATGATCCGCAAACTTTTTGGAAGTTCATCCAAGTTTCCAGAAACGTTAATAATTTTTCGGCAATTCAATGAACTTCTCTAAAGTTCCACCATTTCTCTTCTCGAAAGACAGCGAGCAAACTTCATGATTATCTAGAAACTTCCAATTATTTTATTCAGCTGCCGAGAAGTTTAATTAACTTCTGGCATGTTCATTATAGATATTTCCACCCAATCTTCATAGATATTCTGAAGTTCATTAAATTAAATTTTCAAAGAGTGCTTTCAGTAAGAAACTTAGAATCTTATATAAGTTCTGAAATGATGCAAAATAGATCCGGTATAAAACAAAATTTATAAACACCAGCGATGCAGCGATGTTTTTGCGTTTGGTCTAGAAAAATAAATCCAAACCACGATTTGAACCACCGTTCAAGATGCTCTTAGAAGATCTGGCTACACGGCTGTAACAGGTGAGGCCAGAAATGAACTTATCTTTCATGTGGTGACGAATGTGTTTAAAGTTTGGCGAATGGCGTTTGTAAGGTTTTTAACACATGGTGAAAGAAGAATTTGGGCAGCTGTGCTCAATGCTGTCTGACGTTGTTTGCCGGATTCCAGAGAAAAGAAAATGGTTTGGACAAATTTTGGCTAGAACCAAGAAGGAGCTACCAAATTTGACAATATTTGTTGAAAATTGGCTCATCCTGTCGCACAAAAAGGCGTATTTTAAATAAATGGAAAGTGTCTGGGGGTAAATCAAACTGGAAAAAGTTTGGGAGCTCAGAGATTTAGCTACGAGTGATTTCTATTAACTCATCTTAACAGTCGGGAAAATAAGGCAAAAATGCGGGAAAAATTCGGGAAAAATGCGGGAATTTTTATATTTAGATTGTGTGGCCACCCATCTATGTGCCGTTTACTTTCCTCCTGACAGAGTATTTTTTTATATTTTCCGTCGGCCTATTTCCTCACATGGTAGCATTCACCGACGCCAGGAAAACGACTCCTCCACCTGGATCCTACCTATGAATATGAGCCGGGACCAACGGTTTTACTTCCGAAGGAAGACATGACCAGATTTTTTCGCCTCAAAAAAATCACCGACGACGACTGTGATTGAACACAGACCCACTGGGGTGGCAAGTAGCAGTCACGCTTACCACTGCACCACCGACGCCGGCTCCTGACAGAGTTAGCGACGATGATTTCATAAATGTGCACCTTCAGTCAGTTGAACCAATTTCTGCAAATGCCTCCTTTAGAGACGAAATCGTAATAATCGGGGAGTTCAACCTCCCCGCTGTCAAATGGCGGCGTGGACCCGACAGCTTCCTTTATCTCGACCCTTTCAACCTTCCGAGTTACGAGAGTCGGTACCTTATGATTCATTTGGACACTCTTCAAATTCGTCGTGGAGTCGCTAAGGCACTTATCGTCGCGGATTTACTGACTGATCGAATAAACTACCCTTCACTGCTCGCCGATATTCCATCCCAGGCTCGTAGCCGTATCTTACGAAACACCTCCCTCCTTAGAGTTCCACACAGAGGAGCCGTCTACGGGACGAACTCTGGAATGATTGCTTTGCAATGTGCCTTTGATTGTGCGTCGTCTGTTTTCGATTTTAATATGTCTCGAAACTATACAAGAAAACAGTTTTTGTTAGCGTTAAGACAGTTTTCACATCATTAGGACACCAAGTTAGTCTACTGATAATTTAATCAAATAAATAAATAAAAATCAGAAAGTGTATGATGGCTGCCCGCAGCATGACGTTAAAGTCGTCATTGGTGACATGAACGCTCAGGTAGGACGGGAGGCAATGTACAGACCGATAATTAGGCGAAACAGCTTGCATACTGCATCTAACGATTACCGTCAGCCGTGGTTTAGTAGTTCATCAAGGTTCGCACCTACCGCAGTGCAAATACAGACTCGGACAACTGCTATGTATGCGCTCAAAACGGACGTCGCAACCTAACATTGAGCTACTACGGAAAACCGAAGTTGCTCAGGAATACGCGCAACACTTAGCGTCCAGAGGGCCAAGAAACGATCCGGATTGAAAACGTACAAAGTACTTCCCAAATCGGAACAAACGCCCGCGTTGCCGAAACGCGTGCCCGAGAACTCTAAGGAGTGTATCGAATATAAGCTATCCACATACATTTGCGTTGTACGCATGTATTTGTGATGGTTTATGCTCTGAACACTGCATGCTGTGCGTTTGACTGTCAGCTTTCTTTTGTTTACTTGTTTGTGCGGTTCAAATTCTGCGTTTTCAAAATGTCGCGTATTGAAAAGGAAGTGAAAATTAAGGTTCTGGCCACATGGCTAAGTGAGAAGGGTGTTACTATGCGAAAATTGGCGAAGTGGTTTGGAATTCATCATGCGAGTGTTAAAACCATCATTAATAAGTTTGGGGAACACTATTCTTTGGATGAGCTACCAGGAAGAGGCAGAAAACCCGGTTCTTCCAACCCAAAACTGGAGCAGAAAGTGGTATCTCTAATCATGAAGAACAAATCAATGTCAATACGTGATTTGGCCAAAAAAGCAGGAACGAGTGTCGGAATGATCCAGCGTATCAAGAGGCGAAACCACCTGAAGACCTACGAGAAGCAGAAAATCTCGAAACAAAGTGCAGAACAGAAGAAGCGAGCAGCAACAAGGGCCCGGAAATTGTATTCGCGTCTTTTGCAGCGTCCGGATGCATGCGTTTTGATGGACGATGAGACCTATGTAAAGGAGGACTCAAAAACCCTTCCAGGTCCACAGTACTTTACTGCCGTCGTTGGGGAGGATGTGAGCGATGCGGACAGGTCGATTCAAGTGGAGAAATTCGGTCGAAAAGTACTGGTATGGCAAGCAATATGTTCCTGTGGTTTGAAGTCAACCATTTTTTACACTAGCGGAACTATAAATGCGGAAATCTATCGATCTGAGTGTCTCCAGAAGAGTTTGTTGCCTTTATATAAGAAGCATAGTACACCTCCACTATTTTGGCCAGATTTAGCGTCGGCTCACTATCCCAAAACCACTCTCAATTGGCTTGCGGAAAAGGGTATAGATTTCGTTGAGAAAAATATCAATCCACCAAATTGCCCTCAGCTTCGACCCATCAAACGTTACTGGGCAATGGTGAAGAGGGTCTTCAAGAAGACTGGTAAGGCAGCTGGGAACATGCAGGAGTTCAAAAAAAATTGGGCTCAAGCGTCCAAAAAATGCGATGCAACACTTGTCCGGAACTTGATAAAGAGCATTCGATCCAAAGTTCGAAAATTCGTGAAGGAATAACTTAAATTTCATTCGGTCTTCATTATGTTCAAGTTTAACCTCGTACAATAAAGGATCAATTTTTTGTATGAATAAAATATCGGTTTTCAACATAATTTGAAAGAAAGTTTGTGGATAGCTTATTTTCGATACACTCCTTAAATTACTATAAAAAATTGGTTTCATTTCGATAGTTATATATAGCCCATCAACCAACCAATATAAAGTGTCGCAATAATTATCTACTTACCCTTTAAAATTGTTAATCCCCACTATCCTTAACATTTACATAGAAGATGATAACCCTACATAATTGAACCTGTACAAATATAGCAATTTTCAAAATTACTTATCTCCTCCTTTCATCAATTTCCAGATATCGAACAACCACTACTGGCAAAGGACTGTCATCAACTAGCTGCTGTAAGTAACTCACCCCCATCATCTTTCATCGCAATACTCATCTATTTTGAAATTATAAATAACTTATGCTACAAATCATAAAACTATGTACACGTGCGCATCAGCAAAGGAAGCTGAGGACTGGAATTCGAAAGGAAACTAAAAAACGAAAATACTGTTTCTAATCTGTGGGATTCGATTCCGATTGCATACGTCCGAAGGGAGGTTCCGTCCGTTAGAGAGCATTCTCACCGCGGAACAGTGGATTGAACAGCGGAGGTAGCTGTTCCTGTGGGATTTCGTTCCCATTATCCGGTGGCAGGTACTCGTTGGACGGTGGCAGGTAGGTGTTGGCAGCCGGAAGATAGGCGTTCGAGGGTCGTTCGTAGTGGTAACCTGGATGTTCTGTGGGGGCTGGTGTTGTCGTGGTAGTCGTCGTCGTCGTCGTCGTCGCCCTTGTTGTGAGTTTAACGGGTTCAAACGGTGCAGGCCTGTTGGTTGAGGGAGGAATTCTGTTAGATTGGTACGAAGAAGATTATCGGAGAAAACCTACTCTGGAATATCGATGTCCAGCTCGGTGATGGGATGGTAACCGAACTCGTCGGCGGTGTATCGCACGCGGTATCGCTTCCCGTTTGCACCCGTGTATGTGTAGGATCCCATCACCACAAACGTCTTGTTGTCGTCTCTCAACTTTCCGATTTGCTCAATCTCGATTCCGTTCGCCGTTTCAACCCTAAATCAACATCCGATTAATATCTCATCTCAATATCTCAGCACGCCCCCCGAAATACTCACGCATATTTAAACTTGCCCTTGCCCTGGTTCTTAACCTCGGCCATCAGAATACCGGCCTTCATGACGTCTCCGGTGAAGTTCGACGGATCTTTGTTGTCCTCCACTGGGAACGTGAACTCGTCTTCAGAGAAAAGATCATCGTTTCGATTCTTCGATGGGATCTTGATTTTGGCGGCAAGCGTTAACCCCAAGAAGCCACACACGCTGATCGCTAGGAGCTGATTTATGAAGAAAAAGACAACAAAACGGGGAAGATTAGAAGAAGATTCTTCGAGGAGGATCCGTTCGTTCGGAGCTGTTGACATCAGTGAAGTCATTTTCAATTGGCAACAGGTGCCGTTCCGCACGGATCAGCCGCATTTGAATGGGGGAATGAAAGGTATAATAATGTATGTGGATTATGATTTTTTTTCTGCTTTTTGGAAACCGGTTCGTTATTCCTGTGGGGTGTTTTGATCGTTTGCTGTTTTGAGGAAAAATTTCACGACTTTAATGACCCGGCGACCGCTTCGTTGTCTTCTAATGATCGGATCAGATGGCTTGTTCGAGTTGTAGATTTTTAGTGCATTTTATGGTTATAACCATTTTATGGGCTTTTATGGTATCATGCATATCGGGTTGGGGATATTTAGTTACGTTCGTCTGTAGTCGGGCAGGCTTAATTAGAATATATGCTGCCAGGAACACATTTGTCAGAACATGGATTCTCATGGGCTCCGTTTCCATTTTTTTACTCATCTTCTTGACGACACGAGGGGAATTATTATTTTGTTTATTTTGTTTTCGCTTGAATCAACGGTGTCAAACTCTAATCAGATGTTTGGGACTCCGCAGCATACAAGTTATTTTTTTTGTGCTCTCTTAACGATTTCTGCCTCTTGGATTGGTTCTTCACACCAGGGAATCGAACCCATCAACACAGGGGAGGAATCAACGGTTTTATTTTCCTTCCGAATACGTGATCAGAGAGTTTTTGTCTCCGAGAATCTAAACAATTTTGGAATTGGAATTGACATAAGACCCTTAGGGATGAGAACCAATCAAGTTAATCACTACACCACCGGAGACGTCAAACAATTTATTTAAATTGCCTATATGAAATGTTTATCGCTTCTGGTATTTGTGTCTTCAAAATTTCGAAGTGATGATGCAAACCTTTCTATTATGGAACGTGAGCAGTAAACTTTTGACTTCTACACTTTCAGTAAAGGGGGCTCGTTTTAAAATTTTGTATTGATAACATGCCTGAGCTTTTGTATGTTTATAACTGATGTTCTAGTGAGTGGAATGACTTGATTTAAGCAACGTCAAACGAAAATATGGTCGCCAATCTAAATTTAAATCGGTTTGCTATTGATATAAATTTTCCCTTTCCCCATCACGGCCATCAGAATTACGTACCAAGTGGCTCAAATTTACCTTCAGCCTGAGGAGTTCTTAAACTACTGCACATTATTTTTGCGTGTATACGTTATTTTTACGTTTTGTTTACATGTCAAAAAGCCTATTTTGGTTCGTCTATTATCATTATAAAGACTGGACTCGGAAAAAATGAGACACACAAAAATGATCACCAAAAATTCATTTTAAATTCGATACTTCTCAAATTTTCAGGGATTAAATAACTATATATTAGCTATGGCATAATTGGCATAAGTCATTTATTGAATTTACTCCCTCAAGCTGAAAGCTCGTACATTTCTCTTAACACTGCTCATGAGATCTTGGGCGAGGCTTTGTCCATCTTCCTTATACAATTTCTCCCAGTTTTTCTTCAAAGCTTCATCGGTTTTGAATGTTGTTCCACTTTTCTTCAACTTCTTCTTCATTATCGACCAAAACTTTTCGATCGGACAAAGTTCTGCTGTATTTGGTGGGTTCGCCTCCTTCGGGACCACATTAACGCCCTTCGCTTCGTACCAATCCGTTACAGACTTGGCGTAATGGCACGAAGCGAGATCTGGCCAGAAAAGCGTGGGACCACGGTGAGAGTGGAGAAAGGGCAGCAAGCGCTTCTGCAAGCATTACTCTCGATAAATCTGCCCGTTTATGGTGCCGGTTGTAACGAACGGCTTGCTGTACCGTCCGCACTCGCAGATCGCCTGCTACAACAGGTACTTCTTCGCGAATTTGTCCATTTTTCTCTTCCGGAACGTTTCCGGAACCTTCATGCGGGACGTACCGACAAAAACTCGAGGCCGGGGATTTGTTTGGTGTCCGCCTTGATATATGTCTCGTCGTCCATGACGAGACAGCCTGGCTTGACCAGCCACTCACTGTACAGCTTCCGCGCACGCAATTTGGGCACCATGTTTTGCTTGTCAGTCCGGTTTGGCGCCTTCCTGACCTTAAAAACACGTAGCCCAGCTCGCTTCATGGTCTGCTGGACGAACCACTTCGACGAATTGACCTTTTTGGCCACGTCTCGGGTGGAAAGGTTCGGGTTATTCTTAAAGTACTGCCTTATCTTCCGCGCCTTCTCTGGGTATTCCGTTTTCGGTTTTCGGCCGATTCCAGCACGCCGCTCGATGGTCTTCGTCTCCTGGAACATCTTCACAACGCAGGACACGGTAGAATGGTGGATTCCAAGCCTTTTGCCAATCCAGTAAGCAGTACATCTTGAAGGATCTGCCGAAAATTGGACGAATACCCGGTTCAATTCCGAATTGGGTCAAAAAGTCGTCGATTACAAATCAGCATTTACTCGTGATTTGGTCAAGCAATGCAAGTCAAGCTCTCAATGATCCAGTGGATTAAAAAAAATAGTGGTGGGTTATATTTGGGATATAACAGAAAGATTCACGTAGGACCGCGTTGGTTTATACTAATAATGGCATCATCTAATTTGTACGTATCATTACACATATGGCTTGTTAAAATGTTAATAAAATAGTTCTCTAATTTTGCTTCCTCGTCCCTTCTTATGAATTATGCTTCATACAGCACTTTCGTGATCCTCATAGCGGCCCATTTCATAAGGGACCAATGACCAGTTTTCAGTGGCCCGAAATTTGATCATTGAATTGTGTAGACATGGAAACCGGCAACTGTCCGATTAGCCGGTCTTGCAAGACTTTGTCTCCCATACCACAACCGGGCGGACTATTGCAGGTGAATAAAGTCCTGTCCAAACCACGATCAGAGAGCTCGTGTCGAAAACTGAAAACATTTCAATTCATCTCGTGTGCTATTTACTAGCGTTGATAGCACAGTCCTGAATGTAGAGAGGCATGAAAATCCAGTACAAAGCAAAATTCTTAAAAGAGACGAGCCTCAATTATAAAATCGGACACTAGCAACAAATCAAAATGGTTTATCAGCCATAGGGGTGTGGCTATTTCTGTATTCATCATGCAATGAAACTAAATTAAATTTAAAAAACAAAAGAATGCAATTTGGACCGTTTGCCACCCACTTTTGAGGACCCGGATAGGGAAAACATATGTTCAACCTTTTCATACGGAGATTTGTATGGAAGCAAAAGTAGGTTATTTTTAAGTGAAAAGTTGAACTACTTATACTAATTGCACTTTATTGGAAATTTAATCCAAAACATTTCTAAGTTTTCATGATCAAATGGTGTAGAAATGAAATCATTCTCTCCAGTCAAACGAGAGTTATTAGCGTTCAAAAACCTTTCACCTTAGCGTAACGCCCTCATTATTCAAAATTTTGAAGTGACACCCAGTATAGAAAAAAGAAACGTAGTTCTACGTTAAAAAAATATATTTGAAGACATTCAGGAAGCAGTAGGTTCCAGAGCAATGTCCAGAGCAGGAATGTCGCGCAAAAATGAGAGCCCGAAAGCTGTACAACCGTATTTTGGACAATCCCTTCCAGTGTGTTTTGATGGACGACAAAACGTTGGTGAAAGAGGATTCCAGAACACTGTCGGGACCTCAATTCTAATGTTAATTATCAGTTCTATTCCAAATCCGTTGGAGAGAGTGTCCCAATTGCAGATATCACTGTTGAGACGGAACAAAAAACGATAAAATGGTGCTCGTTTGGCAAGTATTTGCACATATGGCTTGCGATCTTCCATTTTCAGGGTGGCCACACAATCTTAATTTGAGAATTCCCGAATTTTTCCCGAATTTTCGTGATTTCAACCTCGTTGACAGTTCGTAGACAATTTACTGAGCCACCAAACTCGTTTCAGTTTGGTTCACTAGCTGACACTTTTCATTTATATAAAATCCTCGCCCCATCGTCGCATTTTCGTATTTCTTAGAATACCTATTTAACAAATGTTGTCATGTATGGCAACTCCTTCTTGGAATGACCAATAAGTTCCAGCCAAAATTTGTCCAAAAGCGGTTCGTTTCTCTGGAATCCGTCTTCGTAACGTCTTTGAAAACAGGCGAAAATCCAAACTACATTCACGCCAACTTGGCGAAATTGTTGAATGTGGCTAAATCAACTGTTACCAACGTATTAAAAGTGTTCGATGAACGTTTGTCGACAGCCAGGATCGGGGGAAATCGAAAGCCGGAGGCCACAGCGATGACAAAAAGAGTTGCGCCAACCTTAGAATAAAGCTAAAAAACGAGCTGGACTGTCGACTTACAAGAAAGTGGTGAGTCCAAATCGAGACGATAAAGAAAACACGTCGGCCAAAGCACGATCGCGAAAATTGTACACGACGATGCTGACGAATTTTGATTGCGTGGTACAGGAAGATGAAACTTACGTCAAGGCAAGCGGACGGGAAAAGGTGGCAGATATGTTTAAGCATCTGCACCTGTGCCTTGAAGAGCACCGTTTACATTGCGACCGAAACCGTCAACGAGGAAGTTTATCTGAGCGAGTGCCTACAAAAACGTCTACTATCTTCCCTGAAGCGACACAATTGTTTCGTTCTATTTTGGCCGGATTTGGCATCTAGCCATTTACGGAAAAAAGGCCATGGAGTGGTATGCTGCCAACAACGTTCATGTGGTGCCTAAGGACAAGAACCCTCCCAACGCGCCAGAGCTCAGCCCAATCGAACAATATTGGGCCATCGTCAAGCGGAACCTTAAGAAGACTCAAAAAGCTGTTGTGAGAGAGAAACAGTTCAAGGCAAACTGGCATTCTGCGGCGAACAAAGTGGACAAGGAGACTGTACAAAATCTTATGGCATGTGTTAAACGGAAGACCCGGCAATTCTCATTCGGTAATAAGGAAGCTTAGCTGAATATTTGTCCTTTATTCTGTATTAACTGAACTTGAAAAAGAAAAATAATTTGACTTATTTTTATTTGATCTTTGATCGACTCACACACATTACTGTTCGACGAAATTTTGATCGGAACACCCTCTAAGCGGTACGTTTTTGAACAAGCTGAACAATGCCAGTGGAAAATGATCCACATGCCAATCTGTTATTCTTCGCTTCTCCTTGAATCAGGTTTATACGACGTGCAAGCCGCAGCTACCGATGTTAAGGACTTCGAAGCCAGGACTGCCCTGCAGATCCTTGATTTCCCCAGTCTGTCCCCAACTGCAACCGATCGAACGTTACTGGGCAATCCTCAAGTGGATCCTCAAAAAAGGCAGGTTGAGTGGCCCACAGCTTATCTCAAAGACTTAGAGAAAAACTGGTCAGGAACTGCATAAAAACCAATGATGAACGGTATAAAGGCTGAAGTGCGATCGAATAACCGAAATCAGCCAGCTGATTAATTTACCAGTTTAAATAATATTTTAACATGTAAAGCTGTAATAGTGTGGCCAAACTATCCTGTTTCCCAATAAACATCCACCATCACACTATATGACTGGTCCCAACAGCATCCTTACTATTGGCTTAAATCGGTCCAAATCTATCCTCGAACATCTTGTTGTCTCCCATATATATATATATATATATATTGATTTGATTCACACACGTCAAACTCGTCTGTTCATAATGTAAGTGAAGTATTTTCGTAAGTTGTCCGCTGGTCCGGGTTTTCCCTTGTCTTCGCTATCAAAAATATCAACAGTATCTCTTATGTTGCTATTAATCTGTTCAATGACACCACTAGCTTATCGAATTTTCCGGTCCACCTCTAAGCATCGTGTTATAATTATACCCAACATTGGTTTCCCACACTTAACTGCTCCGTTAGATACTTTTTTTAAGCGTATGTATTATCAGGAGTTGCCAACATATTGCAACGTTGTGATATCTTTATTCTAAACCCATTCGCTGCTTGGCTACCAAATAGAGGTAAAAATATGTGGCGGTTTGTTGAAACCTCCTCACTTTACCACTTTAATGAGTAACTTTTTATAGCCTTATTTTCACTTTTCACGAGCGGTGCATGCTATCCCAATATTGTGGTGCGTCTCACCCCAATTTTGGGGTGCATATTGAGCCATTTAACCGGCGTTTTACCCCGGTGTCAGCTTGGGATAAAATTGGAAAAGCTTTCAAAAATTATGAAAATTCATCGTTTTGAATTTAAATCACATTTTATCTACAAAGAAAACATCATAATGCACCGTATTCAAATACTTCTTCCTCAATTTCAGCTTCCGTTTCCTAGTTATTCACGATGTTGCTTAAACAGTGCATTTTGTACCATCCTTCGCTACCAGATGGTAACCCACCGATTGCCTGTTGATCTGTCAAATTTGGAAGACGTCTGCATCGAGTTATCTCAAATTATTATATTCCGCCCACTATACCACAAAATATTGCAATTTGTTAAGTAGATTGGAAATAATTCAACTACACTGTAACCGACCATAACCCATGAATGGGTAAAAATGTACCCATTTTTGATAGTATATGAAGCTGTCAACAAATGGGTTCCTTTAAAATCAATGCATTATACTAAAGACCCATTTTTTATTTTCAACGCTAGACCAGATGGGTATTATTCTACCCATTAATGGGTAAAAAATATCTTTGTATTTTCATGGCTCATTTTATATAGTGTGCTGTTTGAAATATGAAAAAAACTTCGCGGAATCCAGTCCGAGAAAACGGGAAAAATATGGAAGAACTGAAGGTTAAATTGGATGGCGAAAGCTTCCAAAAACTGAGAGGCAGTGATCTCCATATCCTCAGTGTGGTAGAGAGAGATTTTATTTTTTTCACACACTCTTCTTACCTCATCGAGAGCTCTTCTCTCTTGTTTATATTCACATCCGTGTTTGCATGCAGGTAGCGCATGTGAGTGGAGAAAAATGGTTTTTATTCACACTCCACTCGATCGCACTGGAGTGAGAAGAAAAGCTCTCAAATTCACAGAAGCGAATGCAGATAAATTCCCTGTGAACTGACTGGCGTGGGCTCTTCTGCTAATATACAGCAGTGATTGCAAATTCGCTTTGACGCTACATAACAATGGAAGAAAGAATAGTGTTTCTTCCCGCTTCCATTTTTCGGATATTTTCTGCAATTCCGATGATGTTTTAACTTTCAATCGCACCAGCGAATCCCAGAAAGACCACTGGTGCGTCCTCACACTGGTGTAAGCGGCAGTGATCGCAGGCGAAAGCACGTGGGCGAAGACAGATGAGAGCACGTGAGAGCGGTCGTTTAAAAGAGAGAGCGATTCACTCACTCCAAGCAATCTCATCACAGGCGCACACTTTCACTCTGTCTATTTATCTTCGAATAAAAGAGCACCTTGCTTTATCTGCGGTGAGTTATGGTTGTATCCTCTGTGAAGGTACAAATCTCACGCGCCTGCGTAACATTAGCGCGAAATGCCATCTCTGGTCACCCGTTAATTGTTCAGATAAAGTTAGAAAACAGTTATAAACAATAGAGAAAGTAAACAGAGCAAGCCAAAAGAGTGGCTGCCAATGGAAACTTTTGAAATGCATCATTCAGTATACTTTTCAAAAGGATGAATTCTGAGGTGATTGAATGTCCAATGTTACTTATTTCCGCCAACCCAAAGTAGATATCTGAACAAAGGGGCTATCCTTAAAACCCTTAGACCGACTTTGGAAAATATCAGACTCCCCTCCCCCCTCGTAGACTTTTGGCCTTGTAAAATTTTGAAACTTTGTGTAGAGGGCAGACTTTGACCAGTACCCCCCCCCCCACCTCCCTAAAGTATACGTGGTTTATGGACAGCCCTTTATTGATTTATCTCCGTATGATCTCCTATGAAACTTTGTTGAAGACTTTTTTTTTCTCTTTTCGATACAGGTTGTTGCAAAGCTATAAAAGTTATAAAAGGGCAAAAACTAAGAACCTTTTCACCACCCCAGCATAATAAGGAGTACTCTTATCGTAAAATAAAAAAAATACGGGTCCTATATGTTAAAAAAAAAAAAAAATTAGCCGCCATTGGCCGCCTAAGTGCACGACCCACAGTGCTTTGTACCTTGGACAAAAATGGAAAAATTGACCCTCGTATTTAGTCGAATCAAGTAGGCCATGATATTAACATATGCTTAAACTACGCTGTATGCGCATTAGTATCTTCGTGAGGTCACTGGGACGATCAAAACAACTCGTGATTGTAAACAATTCCATCGCTGAAAGTGGGTGATTTATTACTTGTTAGTGAAAAGCATCTTTTTCATTGCCTAAGTTTTCGAACGGTGCCTTTCACTGTGAAAATCGATATGGAAAGCATATAATCAAGTAAGTAAAATCCAATTCAATGTGTTTCAGTTGGACATATTTCGATCATTGTGGATAAGTAAAGCTTTCAAGTCATGCGCATGAAGTTATATAGGAAGAAATAATCTACAACTTCAAACAGCAGTTAAAAAAAAGTACATCAAAACACATCTCTGAAAATTGCACCAGATCTCATTTATAGTATTCTTAAGAGAATGGAAGTGATTCCAGCTGCTCTTATTTGCTCTATGAATAGCTGTTAACGAGTTTCTAGGTGATACTCTTGCGCTCAATAACATGGATATATATAAACAGTGACTTTCCGTTGATCCGTCGCAACGAAAAGCTCATGTGTCGAAGTTTCTGTCTGGTTTATATAACCCGAATGATTTCTCCGAGGAACTTGAGAATTAGTTAAAGCAGTTTTGCAAATTCTTTTGTTTAAGAATTGATCAAAAATGGTCAAAGTGCTTTCGATCATCTGAGAAATTCGAGAAGCAAAACTTTGGCTGGTTGTCTTCGCCGGTAAATCTTCCTCGCAATCCGAATACAAATATTGCAGGAATTACTGAGTCTTCATTCATCATCGCCAAGGAAAGACCTCAAAAACCGTTTCAGATATGTTCAAATAAAACCAAGAAATGGCGTGTTGAACCCGAAGAGCTAGCATTTGCGGCCAATATATCAAGTAGCTCAAGCGCAAAACAGGAAAAGGTTATGACATTGGCACAAGCACTGGTGTTATACATTGACTTGGATTTATCCTAGAGAAAGTACAATCTGTTTCCAAGTACATTAAACGAGGTACATGCAAATCTGCTTCCTAGCCTTTGCAAAGGAAAAGGAAAAAATCATATCCAAGCAGGTTTCCGCATCTGGAACGTCCGCTGAAGTTGATTTGCAAGACCTAATGAATTGTACCTCGCTAAGTATTATGCAGCAACTTTCGGTAGAGAGCTCAAAGACGGTAAAACTTGTATGCAAATGGGGTTTTGATGGAAGCTCAGGACATAGCACCTACAAACACCTACAAATTTCGGAGGCTGAGAGCTGAGATGAGAGCCTGCTTGTCGTGGCTCTAGTTCCATTAAAAATTATCGACATTGAAAACAACACTATCCTCTGGTCAAATCTGCGGCCATGTTCAACATCCTTCTGTAGACCAATCGAGTTTGTATTCACCAAGGAAGATTCCCACACAATTTTGAACATCCAAACAGAAATTGAGGATAAAATCAAAGAGCTGCATACTTTCACAATCACCGACAACAATGTGGAGATTGACGTCAACTTTGAATTTCTTCTGACGATGATTGGCGGAAAGGTTTGCAACGTACTCTCCGGAAATAAAGCATTTGCTAAATGTTTCATTTGAAGAAATGGATACATCGAAAGTTGAAGAAAAAGTCCCCAATAAGGAAAACTATAAATTTGGCGTTTCACTACGCCATTGCTGGATCAAAAGCTTTGATTGTTTCATCCACATCGCTTAAAGGTAAACTAAATATTTTGTAATATGAAAAAAAATATAACTGTTTTTCATTCACACAGGCTGGACTTCAAGACATGGCAAGTGAAAGCAACTGAGCATAAACAAATATTAGGATGTAAGAAAAAAGAAATACAGGACAAGTTCAAAACTAAGATGGGTCTAATCGTCGACAAGCCGAAGCCAGGATACGGTTCCAGTAACGATGGCAACACTGCACCAAAATTTTTCGCGAACCCAAATACCAGTTCGGAAATTACAGGAATTGACTCGGAAGTCCTTGGAAATTTTGCAACGATTCTTCGTATTTTGTCATCAGGAAGGAAAATTGACTTGTATAAGTACAAGCAACTTGTATTCCGTACAAAAGAGCGTTATCTAAAACTGTATAGCTGGTATTATATGCCTGTAACTGTTCATAAGTTATTGCTGCACAGTTCAGACATTATGGAACTGCCTGTGAACTGCCCGTTGGCCAATTATCCGAGGAAGCGTTGGAAGCCAAACACAAGATTATTAGAGGAAATCGTTTGAAGCATACGAATCGCATACGAGAAAATCTTCTAGAGAGAATGCCAACACAGACCTGATGAACTATATGCTGCTCTCTTCTGATCTATCAGTATCTGGAAAGCGGAAACCAGTTTCGAATAACCACCATTCAGATAATGATGATATTACTTCATACTTTGTTGATGAAGTAGACGATGACAATTCCTTTGCTCTGTTCAGTGATGATAAGTAGTTGACAAAATAATTGGAGTAAGAATAACAAAAAAAAAATATTAATCTGAATTTGGCATTCATTTTATTTATTTATTATAAACATCGGTGTGAAATCTTATAAATAGGCGTATTGGACAATTTAAAACTAACAAATTCCAATAATTTGTGATACCGTCGTTAAAAAATAATCCCTCAAATCATTTCTAAGGCTGGCGTTTACGTCACTTTTGAGATGGTCCATTGGAAATTGGTCAATTGTTGTAATAGAAACTGTTATCATACCTCATATTTTTCCTAAAGATTCTTTGAGGCATATCGTGAAATCTGGCGATTACGGAAATCATGCAATTATCAGTTCAACATAGGTCAATTTCGCAAATAGTAGTTTTTATCATAAGTGACAATTTTCCCGAATGGATCTCGATTATACGAAGCATACTACATATATGTTATGAAATTTGGCGTTTACACCACTTATGCAATTATCAGTTCAACATAGGTCAGTAATGCAAATAGTAGAAAAACTAGTTCTCAACCATTTTCAAACGTGTAGAACGCAAGTTATGATTTTTGTCCCGCAGCTCCATACGTTCGAAGCACTGTGCGACCCGCACAATTGTGGGGGTCTGAATTTGACCCGAAATATTGCCTGGGTGGGTGGAGTACTTCCATTAGAGAATGTTTTGTTCTGGAAGATAATAATTTTATAAGGTAAATTGGAAATAATCGCCAATATATGGTATGGAAAGGGCTAAGGTGACTATATTGACGAACTACGCCTTTGTTTTCCATACAAGGGTATAACTTTAAAAAATCGAATTGCGACCGTCACGAAAAGTGGTCAGGTTTTTAACGTGAATATGTATCTCAGACCTTTCTCGAAAGATTTTCAAAAAGCTTTGCACCAATCGATCGAAAATATTTTTATGCATCGACTCCAAAAGTTGACATTATTGATTTTTGGCCACATACTACTGAAAAACAAATTGAATTATTTAAAAGAACAATGCATTGTCCAATCACAAATGCTTACGTTTACAAGCGTAGTATCATTTTAAATATTTCAAAGGCGCGGTTTTTTTAAAGTGATGTATGATTGTTGCACACTCTACACAGAAATAAATAAATAATTTTAACAAGCGCGTAAAATTTCCCATCGTTTAATTCCAAGCCAAGGGAAGCGTAAACAACGAAATTGTATGCAATCTTTCATACAACAGACTAAATTCAGGCGTTATCTGGCTTAAATTTACATGAAATATCCCATTAATTTCTGCCAAATCTAGCATTCCCTTTATGTGCATTAGATGACGCAGAAAATTCAATGTTTCTTTTTATCTGTGTACATAATTAGCAATAATCAACAATAACACTTGAACGAGAAGCTCGCAAAACAACTATTAAACGGAGTTTATCGAATGCGAAAACAACTTCAAAATGCTTGGGTTCTTGGCTATTAGAGATGCGATAGAGGTGTCACTTTTTTTTTGCACACAGCTAAAAAGAAACATTAAATTTTCTGCGTTATCTAATGCACGTAAAGGAAATGCTAGATTTGGCAGAAAATAATGGGATATTTCATGTAAATTTAAGCCAGATAACGCCTGAATCTAGCCTGTTGTATCAAAGATTGCAAACATTGTTGTATGCCAACATTCTTTACGCCTCCTTTGGCTTGGAATTAAACGAAGGGAAATTTTACGTGCTTGTTAAAATTTATTATTTTTTTCTGTGCAGCTTTTGGCAAGCATACACTTCAACGAAAATGTTCCAGAATAATTTTATTTATGGTGCCTCTGCCCGCCAAAAGAAATTGGATTGTAAAGCACACGCGATGATATTTATTAACTTCGTTGGAATGCAGTGAGATATCTCAAAGGATTTCGGCGCTTCGAGAGTTATCATTATGATAACCCGCCATAAAAACCGCACCAATAAATAAATGCCGCATACAAAGCTCGGACAATCTTATTCGTTCCAATTAAAGTTCCAACCACTCAATTCGACAAGGTGTCCTGAAATCGATTCTAGAATCGCTTCCCTTTCAGTCGTTTTGAATATGTAATTGGATGAAATTTGAATTAGAACGGAAACTGGTTTTGCATGAATGAATTTTATGCAAATTCTTACAAAAAAAAATCGATTAATTTCCCAACATTCAATCGGTAGCCCACGTAAAACTGGTGACAAATTTACCTCAATTCGACCAACAACAAAAAACTGGTTCATTCTGTGGTTGTGGAATTATTAATGAGATGCTATAATATTCTACCGGTTGAAATCGTTGGGCTGATTGTTCGAACCTTTGACGTAATAGCTCGAGGAACGTTTCCCAATTAACCTTCCATTCGAGACGAAACAAAGAACATCGCACTATTCAAATGACGTTCATTAATAACACAATCACTCTTTAGCAGATCCTGATTGTATCAAGAATCGAGAGAAAAAAAATATCACGATGATCTTTGATATTGGTTTATAACTAACGACGCAAACCTCGTTTAGAGAGGTGATATTAAAACTTCCTGCTTTCGTTGGACCGCGCCGAAGCTGAAACCGATCTTAGACCAATCTGCCGTCTGGCGTCTGGATGCTTCACGAGCAAAGGCGGGCGTGTGAATTGTTGCATTTAGAATGAGTGGCAGTAAATCAATCTCCAGGCTCCCACTTTCAGCTTTTCCGATTGTAAATTATATGATTTTCGATATGGATGGTAGCTGTTCGAACGACTCGTGGAAAGGTCAACATTTGAGTTCTTCTTCTCGGTTGTCACGTAACCAGCAGATGGGTAAGACAGTCCGCTGTTTCATCCTTAATTTATGTATGAAGATTTTGAAAATAACAATTCAGAAATTGTATACTATTTGTACTTCTCCCATGCAAATCCGCTTTGATAAGTGCCACCACCTTCTTAAGAACGTGAAATGCGATATGTGCCTGACCCCACCTGGCCATTAGCGTTCTTCCGTTCTTCCACGGTCCTCCGAATCCGCCGAACAGAGCCAAACGATATACCTGTGACCTCCGATAAACGATGATTCGATTAATTATTCAAGCTTATTAAGATGTAAATTCCCTCATGGTGACTTGGTCACAGATGAAAAATTAACCGCTGACAGAAGGTTTTTAACATATAAATTGAACCGAGATTCGAATTCAATCTTTCGGACATTCGACACATTACCGATCCGAGATATTTATCATAAATCACATCTGTTCTGGTTCGAAGGATCCGACCGAGTCCGCTAACAAACAGTCCCTTGAAACATTCACACAAATGGCAACCATCATGTTGCTCCAGAAATCATCCACACACTTACTATTTTCATTTTCATCACTTTTGCTTTTCCAACGGGGAAGCTACTACTTTCACTGGAAACTTTGGACGGACACGGACGCGCACGGTCTGGCTGGGACGCGCTCTAGTCAGACAGACGACGAAGATACTGCTAGGATCGGTTCGGCTATCAAACTAAACCAGATCGACGGCAGGAGTGGCACTTTATAGAGGAGACACCACCGTGGCTGAATCTTCAATCCGGCTTGTATGGCAAACGATTTGCTTCTTCAGCTTGGCGGTTCTAAGAGCAGAAGAGCAGAAAACCTGATCCTCCAAATTCGGCACACGATTTCGGCGAACGCATAGTGTGTCACCTGTCTGCGGGATGACGATGCTCGGCTAAACTTTACTCAGGTCAGTTGATGTGTCGAGTTTTGGTATGTTTCAGTTTATTAGCGATGCGCTTGATGGATGTAATTATGCTTGTGGAACGGACACAAGCCAGAACGAAGACAAGCAATAATTTTGTTGTATCAAAGTAATCGTCAATTGGACATTTTATGTACAATATGATTCCTAACTTTCTAAAGAGAGAGAATATTCCATGGAAGCGATTACTCTGATTATCTCATTCTAGTTTGGTAACATTAGTTTTGATCCTTTTTTGTCAGCTACGAAGATGCCTGAAAATTAAGATGTTTGTCAATCTTTCTGGAAATATATAGGTTCATGGTTCATGCAACACTTCTTGATACTCACATGACAGTCAATAAATTTATAACCAGGAATGATTGTAGCGTATGATAGGTGAGACCATAGCAGGGTGGCCACACAATCTTAATATAAAAATTCCCGCATTTTTCCCGAATTTTTCCCGCATTTTTGCCTTATTTTCCCGACTGTTAAGATGAGTTAATAGAAATCACTCGTAGCTAAATCTCTGAGCTCCCAACCTTTTTCCAGTTTGATTTACCACCAGACACTTTCCATTTATTTAAAATACGCCTTTTTGTGCGACAGGATGAGCCAATTTTCAACAAATGTTGTCAAATTTGGTAGCTCCTTCTTGGTTCTAGCCAAAATTTGTCCAAACCATTTTCTTTTTTCTGGAATCCGGCAAACAACGTCAGACGGCATTGAGCACAGCTGCCCAAATTCTTCTTTCACCATGTTTTAACACCCTTACAAACATTCGCCACCACATGAAAGATAAGTTCATTTCTGGCCTCACCTGTTACAGCCGTTTAGCCAGATCTTCTAAGGGCATCTTCAACGGTGGTTCAAATCGTGGTTTGAATATATTTGTTTAGACCAAACGCAAAACCTACGCTGCATCGCTGGTGTTTGCAAATTTTGTTTTATACCGGATCTATTTTGCATCATTTTAGAACTTATATAAGATTCTAAGTTTCTTACTGAACGCACTCTTTAAAAAATTTAGTTTAATGAACTTCGGAAAGTTTATGAAGATTGGGTGGAAATATCTATAATGAACATGCCAGCAGTTGATTAAACTTCTCGGCAGTTGAATAAAATAATTGGAAGTTTCCAGATAATCATAAAGTTTGCTCGCTGTCTTTCGAGAAGATAAATAGCGGAACTTTAGAGAAGTTTATTGAATTGCCGATCGTTTACTAACGTTTCTGGAAACTTGAAAGAACTTCAAAAGAGTTCGCTGATCATCCATGGAATAGGAATAATTTTCTGGAAATGACGGAAACTTAGAAAATCAGATTTTGCTTCCCAGAAGTTGTTTTAACTGTCGGTAGGTACATATTCTGTGATAAAAAGCAGAATATCACACATATTTAAATAACTTACGAGAAATTGAAAAAAAATCTTGGAAGCCGTGGAATTTCTGTGGTATAGTTAGCATTACCGAGATGTTGTTAAACCGTACAAGAACTTTTAATGATCTCCAAGATTGTTAATAGGTTAAAATTCTATGAAATTGATTAAAAAGTAGTTGGTTTCTTAATTTTTGTTTTGGTTGGGTTCGAAAAATTATCGAGTAGTAAGAAGTTTGAGTTCTTCTTAAAAAATAAATACCCTGAACTTTTGGGATGTTTTCGAAACAATTGGAAAGTTTCTCCATCATCTGGAAAGATCCCTGAAGTTCTAGGTAGCTCCCCAAACTAATGGAAAAGTCCTTTGAATGCTCAAAAAATCAAGTTTCCTGTTTATCTGGGACGTTTTCTGAAATTCTGGAAAGCTCCCCGATTTTAGGGGAAGTTTTCTAAAATTCTTGGAGGATCGCAGGACTACTGAGAAATTTCCTGAATTGCTGAATCCCCTGAGCATCTGGGAGTTTTTTGAGCTTTTGGAAAGTTCCCTGAACTTCTGGGAAATTCTCTGAATTTCTGGGACGTTCTCTGAACGTCTGAGATGTTTGCTGACCTTTTGGAAAGTTTCCTGATCTTTGGGGGAGTTCCTTGATCTTTGTGAGCATTTCCTGAAGTTCTGAGAAGTTTTTTGAATTCATGGAAATCCTGAACTTCAAGAAAGTTTCTTCGCTAAACTTCTAAGAAGTTCTGTATTTGTCTAGCAAGTTTCATGAAATTCTTAGAAGTTCACTAAACTTCTAAGAAGATCCGCAAACTGTTGGAAAGCTTCATGAATTTCTTGACTGTTCTCTGTTGGAAGTTCTCTAATTTTCTGGAAAGTTCCTTGAATTTTTGGGAAGTTCCCTGAACATCTTGAGTAGTTCTATGAACTTCTGAAAAATACCCAAAATAATCTGATAAGTTTTCTAAACTTCTGGAAGCCCCTTGAATTTCTGGATAGTTACCTGAACTTCTGTGAAGAACCCTTTACGTTTGGAAACTTTTCTGAACCACGAGTAAGCTCCTTGAATTTTTGGACAATTCTCTGAATTTCTAGGAAACAATCTGAATTTCAAGAAAGTTGTCTGAACTTCTAGGAAGAACCCTTAATTTCTGGAAAGCTCTCCGATTTTATGGAAAGTTCCCTGATTTTATGGTTTGTTCCTTTGACATCAGGGAGAATAGCTAAGAAAAGTATACCGAGCTGCTGATCAGTTCCCTGAGTTTCTAAGTGCACTGAATTCACAAGATTTTTTTTTAACTTTTGGGAGATAATTTTTGTCTAACAGTTTCTTAACCTTTTCCGATATTGGGGGCGTAAATACTGCGGGCCGTAAGTTTTAGGGACAGATTTGCAAAAATTCCTCAGGGTCTCCAACCCCCAAGTTTTCGTCGAGAGAACTAGCTAAGGACATACGCCAACATCCACATTAGGCTGCAGTGCACCTATGTAACACTAAGGCCACCATATCCAGTTGCATCGCAACAGCTGGAAAAAGTCATCAGTTGACTCTAGTTGTCGCATAATGTCTAGGATCATATCCTTTGGCATGTTGAAACGTCGCAGAAAGTGCTTCTTATCATAGGTTGGCGTGGCGCTATCTATCACTATCCGCCCTATCTAATATCGTTTAAATGAGATGCATGCATTCACACACTCACCACCACTCAAACCAATCCATGGTAAAAAGTTGGCGAAAAATCCTCGGTCTCTGAAAAAACAAAACTTCTGATCTCTGGATATTGTATGATTGACAAGATGATAGGTGTTGGTGGGTTTAACATCAAGAAATACTACACCGGGGAACGCAAAGTTGGTCTGTTTTAGCTGGTTCTTTTTTAGTTTGCTGATGCAAATCAACTATAAAGATGTTAAAATAGACCAACGCTGAAGATGCTCTAAGCGGTACGTTTAGAACCGGCTGAACAATGAGATCGGTAGACCGAGTAAATGACAAAAACGCTACTCAAATCATTTGAAAAAGGTGTGAGTATGGTTCCTTCCATATGACAAAAATTCCCGATGACTTTTGAAATTCCCGCCTTTTTCCCGCATATTTCCCGATGATTTTGGATTCCTGCATTTTTCCCGCATTTTCCGATTTTCCCGAGTCTTTGGCCACCCTGCCATAGCAAATGACCTTCATTTATGATCGATGATCTGTTGATTATCAAAAGGACAATCAAAAAGTAGCATAACTTCCTAGTACAAGCCTTCGCATTAAAAGTCTTATTCATTTGGCTTCATTATGTTAGTTAACAACAAGCACTTATCCATTTGTTTAAGCCACTTCACACTTCAAATACCCTAGTGGCCGTCTTTGTCAAAATTTCTTTAAAAGTGTTTGATATCTTTGATTCCTTATTTCTTTTCAGAAAACTTCCGCTTCATCAGAGCCCAATATCTCTCGATTGGACATAACCCTGGACCATTTGGTGGATTTCCGTTTAATTGTACAATATTTACTTGCTGGTACGAAGCAAACCACTTCATCACAGTGTTAGCAGAATCATGCTATTCCAAACGTGACCAAACGTGACCACATAGGCTTCGGCAGGTACTCTTTGTTGATTGTGTCTGTATTGACGACAGATTTACTGTTCCTGCCACACGTGCAAGTTGCTTGCCAAACGAGGTATTTTTTGGGAAATTTCGAAGCCTTTTTCGTCCTGAAATGCTCAGCTGTAGCATTTCTGGCCATAGCAGAACTGAAAACCAGCATTGAAAGCTGCTTGAAATCTTCCAGGACATAAGTTTCATGGTCCATAACAATGCTGAAAAACTTTGTCAAATATTCGCAGTACCGTCATTTTGCTTTTCGTTTGAATCCATCATTTTGCTGTCAAGTTTTGTTTGTCGTTGCGATTTGGAACTGTTTTTACTTTATACTACTGCAGTCCCAAACGCTGTTCGTCAACCGCATTTGCATATACCTATATGCTACTTGCCAACCCAGAGATGAAACAATATATGACGTTTTTAGTAATCAATTCAGAAAGAACCGTTTTGCCTATGAATCTAAAAAAACAATTTTTCTTAATCCTTCATTAACAGGGATGAACTTCGATTCATTCAAATGGCTATATCTCAATTTCTATGTTACTGTTTTCTGATTTGTTTATCATTTCATCAATATGAAGAGTTGGACTAATTATTATTTTTTAGATACATCTCATTTGGCCAACCCTCTTTTTGTGGGATGTGAATTTACGTGCGGCAATTTCGTCTAATCTAGCTAAGTTTGTCTATATTGCTGGAATTGAGCTTATCGTAAATGAATGAAAATTTAACAGAACTGGCGCTTTTATGAGTTTTTTTTAGGAATGAGTTTTGTTCCAATATTATCGTTAGCTAATGCCTGTAATTTCTGCAAAATTAGACGTAGAGGTGTGTTTTTTATTGAACCCTTAGATCGTTAGTTTCTACTCTGGTTTTTCTTTCTGTGTAGAAGCATTTCATAGACAAAACATTTATCTTGTAACTTCGCCGAACCCTGTCAGTTTGAACGTAGTTTTCTGTTGCATGATCTTAGATAATCTTCTTATGCATAATATAGCAAGAAGGGATGCAAACTTCTATCAAAACATGCTGCCTACCCGAGAAATACACATTTTGTGTTTTAGTTTCCTGGATAATATTTTTTTTATTTCTTTATTATCGAGATTTTCAGCCCTGGGCTGATTCATCTTCCCTAGGCTGGTTCATCACCTTTTTGGGTATTTTCGTAACTTGTCTGTGGGTGAGATTCGAACTCGTGACTTATGCGTGAGAGGTATGGATGTTATCCACTACGCCGGGGTCGCCACACCTGGATAATACATATTTGGCTGAAATTTCTGTTTCATTTGTATCATAGCATCCCCCCCAACTCAAGAGAGGGGAGGGGTCTCGAAATACCACAGAAAAAATCCTGCTTCAAAAACCCCTAGATGCCAAATTTGGTTTCATTTGCTTGATTAGTTCTCAAGTTATGCATAAAATTGTGTTTCATTCGTTTGGAGCCCCCTTTTCAAGGTAGTAGGGGTCTCGAACCACCATAAAAATAGCCTGCCTCAAACCCCTAGATACCAAATTTGTGTTTCATTTGTATAGGCACACCCCCCCCACCCCCCCAAATCCTGCATACAAATGTTTATACTAGTAGGGATTGATCTCATGTTTGACTTCACAAAAAGGGTAAGGGTCTCAAACCACCGTAGAATAATTTCCTGCCTTAAAAAATCTCCACATGCCAAAGCTGGTTTCATTTGCTTGATTAGTTCTTGAGTTATGTAGAAATTACTGTTTCATTTTTATGAGAGCCATCCCTTCCAGATAAGGAAGTGGTCTCAAACCACCATAGAAAAAAAATACTTTCAAAAACCCCCACATTCCAATTTTGATTCCATTTGCTTAGTTAGCTGTCGAGTTATACCGAAATTTGTGTTTCATTTGTATGGGAGCCCCCCATTTCAGACGGGGAAGGAGTCTCGAACAATCATAAGAACATTTTCCGGCCCCAAAAGCTCCTGCGTACAATCAGTAGGGATAATTATTACGTTTGGTTTAAATTTGTTTTTCATTTATCTGAGAGCCACCGTAGAAACATTTCTCGCCTATAAAACTTTTCCATGCAAAATTTGGTTCCATTTGCTTGATTAGTTCTCGACTTATGCAGTTTTATTTGTAAGAGAGCCTTCTCTTTTTGAGACGAGAGGGGTCTCAAACCATCATGGAAATACTTTTGCCTCAAAAAACTCCCACATGCTAAATTTGGTTTCCTTTGCTTGATTAGTTCTCGAGTTATGCAGAAATTTGTGTTTCATTTATATGGAAGCCCCCCTCTCCAGAAAAGACGTTCTCCGGCCCCAGAAACCCTTGTATACAAAATTTCATCCGATCGGTTCAGTAGCTTTCGATTTTATATGGTTCAGTCAGACAGACAGTCAGACAGTCAGATAGTTAGACAGACAGGAAGACAGACAGACAGACAGACAGACAGACAGACAGATAGCAAAGGTTTTCAACAAATTGATAACAAGTTCTAAAATCAGATTATCAGTGTTTGATCACTTTATATGTTATCAACATGATATCAAATTTATACACTAATTACTGAAATACTGCTTCTCGTGAGAAGCTCTATTTCACATCCATCATATGCTGGTCATATTCAGCATTCGTCAGCATGCTGGAAGAATTCAGTAACGATCGTCAAAAATCGTCTTTAAAAATTGATAACAGACGATAACCAAATTTGCTATGCTATGCTTTGTTTAAAATGATATCTGAGATAACAAAACTTATTACTTATTTGATATCAGTTTGTTATTTTACTTTGCTAGGTTAAACAAACTACAATCTAAGACTAATGTTAGTCAAAAACTTATAAAAGAGTTCCATAAGGTTCAATCCCAGTCGACGTCGGAGATTTTTCTGGAGCGAAAAAATCTGGCCAGGTCTTCCTTCGGAAGGGAAGTAAAGACGTTGGTCCCGGCTCATATTCATGAGTTGATAGGTAGGGTCCAGGTGGTGGAGTCGTCATCTTGGCGTCGGTGATTCTCACCATGTGAGGAAATAGGTCGACGGAAAATAAAGATAAAAAAAAAGTTCTATGAGCGTTATAACGTTGAGTCAAAATATCTCGAGCTGGAACATTGAATTGTCTACCTCGAACCCAAAGGGAATCATAGAACTCAGATCTGACACCACGATGCTTAGCACAAGACCAAGTAATGTGATCTGCGTCCTGGTAACCTTGTCTACATTCACAGAGATTGCTATCTCTCAGCCCAATTCGGTATAAATGAGCATTCAAAGAATAATGATTGGCCATGAGGCGAATGACGACACGAATGAAGTCTCGATCCACATCCATCCAGCCAAACCAAGATTTCTTCGACACCTTTTACCCCAAATCTCCTTTACTCCATTTATACTGCCAGCTGACGAGTGACTGTTGACGAAAAATAGGAAAAACATAATTAAATGCGATTTATCGACCATAAATATTGCTTTCCATAGCGCCCACCTTTGCAAGCGAGTCCGCTCTCTCATTGTCTAGAACCGAACAATGAAAAGGGCCCCATTCAAAGGTGATGATAAAATAAAGCATAGATAAAGCACTTAGAAGCTCCGGTATTTGCATGAGAAAATACTAGGAGTGCTTTATCGGCCTTGTTGAGCGGATAGCCTCTATAGAACTGAGACTATCCGTAAAAATGAAGTACTGATTCGGTATTTATGACTCCTCCCTTAGCATAGCCGGTAAAAGCGCAGCTACAAAGCAACACCATGCTGAACATTACCAGTTCAGTTTTCTGCGGTGAGAATTCGATCCCTAGATTACTAGCCCAAGAAGATAGGTTATCTAGTGAATTTTGCCATGGCCTTTGTAAGTTGCCGGCATACGAACCTCTTGAGGCAATCACACTGTCACCGGCAAGTTGTCATACAAGTACGTTTTCTAACAAGTCTGGAGTTCCACAAGGTAGCAACCTCGGACCGCTATTGTTCATCTTGTTTTTCAATGATGCCGCTCTGATTTTGGGCGAATGTTTCAAAATAGTCAATGCAGATGATTTGAAGTTGTACATCGTGGTGCGAACGCAAGAAGACTGCTTACTTTTGCAAAATTTGTTGAGTTTTTTTGAGTGGTGTCAGGGAAACAAACTGATACTTAGCGTAGATAAATGTCAAGTAATCACATGTCATCGTAAGGAAAATCCAATTTTGATTGGCTACTACGTTGATGGAAATACTCTCAGTAGAGTGTCCAACTAGATTCAAAAATGACTTTCGGACGGCTCCGTTCTGCGATCATATCAAAAGCAAATCGACAGTTGGGCTTTATTTCCAAGGTTGCGAAGGGTTTTTCGGAAGTCATTGTATTGTGCACTTGTCCGTCCAATTTTGGAAAATGCGTCGGTGGTATGGCAGCCTTACCAGGTCACGTGGTGCCTCAGAATCGAACGAGTTCAGAAGCGGTTCATTCGTTTAGCTCTGAAAAACTTGCCAACTTGCCACGCTATCCTGATAGATGCTGGCTACTAGGTTTAGACACGCTCGAAAAATACAGCAGTCGTTGTTTATTGCTAAACCGTGGAATGGTGAAGCTGATGCCTTCGAACTACTTTCTATGTTGAACTTTAGTGTACCAAACAGAACCGTTGCTGCAACCAATTTTTCACCGGTCTGTGTTTAAAGTTCGGTCCAGTTAGAATCCGGAATCGCTTAGTGTATTGCAGCGGCATGGAAAGTGACCGCTGCAAAAAATATTTTACAGCGGTTTGTTTACCTAGCCGTTCACTTTATGTGGTACAAATTTCACGGTGTTTCGTGCAGTGAGCCAAAAGTTATTCCAGATTAAAGCCGAGACGTGAGAAAATATTCTGTACACCCACGTTGATAATCCAATGTTGTCCGCAATAAAAATCGCAAACACGTTGAAAATCGCCAAATCAACTGTGTATGATGTGCTCAAACGTTTCAGGAAGCGAAAGAACGTGGATCGAGTGTCTCAAGGTAAGCGTCGTAGTGGAACATATGACTGCAAGCTGAACCAGAAGGTTGCTGAACGGCGGACTACCTTTCATTCAAGCCCATAAAGGTCCCGTGAAGTTTTGGCCAGATTTGGCGAGTTGCTACTACAGCCGGGAAGTCATCCAGTGGTACCGCGATAATAACGTAGATTTCATCGATTAAAACATAAATCCACCCAACTGCCCGCAGTCCGGCCCATCGAGAGATTTTGGGTAATAATAAAGCGAAAGCTTAAGAAATGTAGAAAACGGCTCGGGACGCGACTCAGATGACCAAAATGTGGAACAAATGTGCCAAGGAAGTTGACTCCGAAGGTGTGCAGCGTGTGATGGGAGGAATAAAGAAGAAACTGCGAATTTTAATTAGAAATGAAGAGAAATGATTTGTTTTGTTAAAGAAAGCAAGTGTTATATTTAAAGTACAGTGAATTACCTTTGTTTTGATCTATTAAACTTATCTGTACGTCAATCCGTTACCGAGATACAGATGATTTTATTATTCCGGATTCTAAATGGACATAGCTTTAGATACAATGAACCAATTTCAGCATGTATTCGTTCGTTTCCTGCAGATGAAGAGTTACTCGAGTTTAATGAACCATCTAGACGGTTCGCGAATCGGATAAACTCTTTGTTAGACTAGTTTTAGTAAATACGAGTTTTTATTAGATTATTAGTTTCTTTTTATTCATTCAGACTAACTATTGTCAGATGAATTATTTTAAATACAAATACAAATAAAAATAATCGTGAAGTGAGGATTATAAATTTGACTGAAAGAATGAATGAAAGCGTTTATACAATTACCATTTATTACACTGTAAAATAATGAAATGTGCTTCATTCCAAAACCCAAATATATCCCGAGGCTCAAAAAAATTGGAACTCACCACTCAAAATCATAATTTGTATGAAGATTTATGGACATAAGAATTGGCAAGAATATTTTTAATTTAATTGGATAATTTCTCAATAATTTTGGATGTATTGCATACTCAGGGTTAACCCAATTAAGTAAAGGAAAAAATAAAACGTCATTACTTTCAAATCAATTCAATTAGCTGAAACAATTTTTGATCCATTTGTGGGTATAATCGATCTTTTATTTTTAGATGCGCATTATTCCTCGAGCAGAAGGGCGCCCCTAGGATGCACGTTATCCGCGACGCGACAAAACAATAATAATGGACTGTCAAAATAGTATGGGAAAAATTCACCCTGGGGGCGCCAATATGAATTTTCTTTCAAAAAGAAAGGTACCTCCCTTGCAGTCAGGTTGCTGTCATTGCCAGTAGTGGCCTACTTCTCAGCGCGTACAAACATTCAAGGAGACGCACGATAGTTCATAAACACCGATGATGCAGAATTAGCCCATCAAGGAGAACAAGGATCACCCGCTGCGGCAAATTCGTGACTGCAATGAATCTTAATGGTCTTGTTATAAATTTGTTATTGTGCTGTCAATTTATTCTACTCCAGTTGACATAAATTTGCCATCACAAAGTCGCAAGTTTCATCCCGAATGAAATGGAGCCCCTAGGCACGGTGTTTACGTTAAACATCATCGGCGTAAATTTCCAGTCGGGGGGATTGATTTTCGGGGGCAATTTATATGATAATTTTCGCCTTGCTATTGAAATAGAGAATACTACCGCCTCTAGTGTCAGAAATTATCATTATCGATAGCTTATAGCATAGTAGGTAGTTGACTCCGAAGGCGCGCGAATCGCATGATTTATAAATCATCGACTGTGAGCATGGAAATCAATAGCGGATAGATAGTCGATTAGCCAGGCCCGGCGCAGACTATGAAGCCAGCTATAATCTACCAATCATACTTTACCAAATTGATCTGCGATGTATATGCTAATGGGCCATATTGTTTATGTATTTGTATTTTGTGATCAAGAGTGATTTGCGGTATGGTTGATTTTTTGGATTGATTTAAAAATATCGATTAAGAGTTATGACTCAGTTTAAGATAAACTCAGAGAGCAGTCATAACATTTGAATGCAAGCAACTTGAACCTAGGAAATAGGAAGTGACATCTAGCCACTTTCCAGGAATGCAATCATTTCTAGGGTTCAATATCATAAGGGCATATTGTAACAACTAACTAGAAGGTAACAAGTTACAATTGAACTGCTTGAGGCCTGGGCAAAGTCGGTTCACGGTTAATGATTGTATTTATTTATAAATAAAAATGGTCAGTAAATATCTAAATGTAGAAGAACTGTTTATGCTCCATGTCCTCATGCCATCATTTTTTGTTATAAAATGATATTGTCCAGAATTTGTATAGCCTGTCGAATCGCATTGGCTAGTTCAATTCACCGAATCGCATTGGCTAGTTCAACCACCCAAACGCCCTGGGACTTCAAAGACAGAAGAGGCCTTGTGTGTCAACCCCGAAAGTGGCCGTGCCTTTAGACCAGTCGCTTGGGGCCTTGACTTGTCCCCTTCTGGAACTAAGTATCTCTCCCGACAATAAGAAGTGTAACCGTATCTGTAATGATGGGATTCTCGTCGATTCTCAGTTGAAAGGGTCCCTCCAAGGCAGTCTACAGTCCAAGGCGCATCGGATAAAACGTCGTTGAATTGACTCAATACGTTCGACACCATTTTGGAAATGAGGGTTCCAGACCGGGGAAGCATATTCCAAGGTGGACCTCACCAACGAACAGTACAGCGGCTTAAGGCAGTACACGTCTCAAAATTCTTTAGCCAAACGAAAAATGAAGCCTAGATTTCGGGGCTACCACTCATCCGAAATACCGGGAAAACCTATTTTTTTACAGTGACAACGGAGTCTAGTTTGTTCCGAAAATCCTCCATGCGTCTAATTGTTCCTAGAATGATAGCTCACCAATACCTAAAACCTCTACTCAAGAGAATGTATCATCAACGGATGTTCCATCGCCTGCCACTAGACGTTACCTCCCTACTGATCAGACCAAGGCCGGTGTGGCGTCTGCTGTACACAGAAGTTGTTTCGATTGTATTCGATCCATGGCTCTACCTCGCCAGCCTCGCTGTCTGCGGAGAGACCGCAGGTCGCCTTCTACTTGATCGACCCACCTTGCTCGATACGCGCCTCTTCTATTTGTACCCGTCGGCTCGTTTTCGAGAACCATTTTAACAGAGCTGTCGTCCGACATTCTTACGACATGACCAACCCATTGTAGTTGACCGATTTTAGCGATGTGTACGATGGAAAGTTCTCCCAACAACTGATGCGATTCGTGATTCATTCGCCTCCTCCACGTTCTGTATTCCATCTGCATTCCACCGTAGATCGTACGCAGCACCTTCCGTTCAAAGACACCAAGGTCCTCCACTAGCAATGTCCAGGTTTTATGGCCGTAGAGAATTACCGGTCTAATTAATGTCTTGTAGATGGCCAAATTTACAGTTCGGCGAACTTCGTTCGAACTTAGCGTCCTTCGGAGTCCAAAGTAGGCACGATTGACAGCTCTAATGCGCCTTTGTAACTCTCTGCTGGTGTCGTTATCGGCGGTCACCAATGAGCCCAGATACATGAATTCGTCTACTACCTCGATTTCATTACCGTCGATCTGAACTCGTGGTAGCAGGCTAACATTGTCTTCTGGTAAGCCTCTTCCCTTCATGTATTTTGTTTTGATCGCATTAATCACAAGCCTAAGGGAGGGTTGTTCACCTACTTGCGTCGATCGTCGCTGTCGATGACCTAACAGACAAACAGACATAACACTTACTGTTTCTTCATCGATCACGCATTTAACGGTCAATTGAAATGTTTCTTAGTTGGTTGGTCAATTCCCGTAAGTTTGGCGTTAGCACATTATCACCATCTATTCAGCTTCATCACCCATCACAGTGTGCTCTACAGATGGCGATAGTGTTCTAGTGACTTTGATTTCTAGTGGAAAATGATCAATGTGTTATGTCTGTTTGTCTGTGGCACTACCCTTTGATGCTCTGATGAATGGAGAGTGCAATGGAGTTTCTCACGCCAGTACGATGGTGGTTACTTGGCTTAGCTGGGCGGTTGACGAGCCGGCGTGTAGACGCTGTCCACGTGGAAAATCCTTGATTCTCCTCGGACAGTACATACAATAGGAAATTTCTGTTTCATTTGCATGACAGTTATCCTTTCCAGATGAAGAAGGGGTCTCAAACGACCATAAAACAATCTTACCTCCAAAAACCATCACATGCCTAATAATTTGGTTCCATTTGCTAGATTAGCTATCGAGTTATGCTGAAATTCCTTTGAATGGGAGCTCCCCCTTCTAGATGCGGGAGGGGTCTCTAACCATCGTAAGAATTTCCTATGGAAAATTTTACCAAAAGCAACATTTTTAGTACGCTTTTCATACAACAGGCCATAGTTGGGAACATAGAAAAAATTATTTGGGTCTACGGTTTCCTCGATTATTATTTTACATATGTGAACAGTTAGATTTTAACGTGTGACTTTTCTCTGTATGTCTATAGTAAACTGAATAACTCGGTCATCGGTTCAATAAAGCCAAATTTAGATCATTCGAAGATCGTTGTGATAACCTGTTTAGCTCAACCAGAGACCGATGAAAAGATGTCTGAAAAATTAAGTAAACCATAAATTACGCCAGAGTGAACAACTATAAATCATACTCAAACCTGTATGATGACAACGCCTTGGCTTTGTTTTTGCACCGATAGTTCAGCATGGTAAATATCGAGTGAAAGCGAGAAATACTCATGTTGAAGCGTCAACTTTGACGTCAGCTGTAGTCCAAACCACTTGATGAAAATAGTTCAAATTTTGTCCACTTTAATCTTTATATTGTTTTAAGTCATGGAGAAATTTTTAATATCCTACCTAAATTTTTCACAGAAATACGGATTTTTGAAACTGGTAGGTCAAAATTGACATTTTTCACATATGTTATGATAACTTCAAATTTATAAGCTTCATCAACATAAAATTTTGGTCACATAAGGTGTATACATTAATTTTAGTGTTGTCAAAATTTCAGCCAAATATATTGATAATTGACAAAGTTACAGAAGATTGAACAACGCGTATTTTGGAATCAAAATTTTGCTCGGCTTTTTTTTGCTACTCAGTGTACATCCCGTTACCCTCTATATATATTTTTAAAGTGATCATGTGAAGTTTAAGTTTTGATTTTGCTAGTTTTCCGGCAAAAGAATGGATACCATCATTGGAGGAATGAAGTGGTATATAAACTAAGAAGAGAATTGTTGAACATAATAGATTACGTACCTTAAATACATTTTAATAAACTTTCGGTACCTATTATTGTTGATTTCTCAAACTTTTTTTTCCATTTTAAAAATCAAAAAAAATCAAGCATCAAAGTCAAAACACACGATTCAGCCCGGCCTACATCAATATCCATTGTTGAGAAAAAACAAGACAATTTTACGGAATACCACTTTCGATCGAATTCTTGAAATCATGCCTCATTTTGTAATCATTAATTCTAATTCCGTTGCCATGAGAGGTGTGCCAAGCCTCTGCCCTGGGGCTGCATTAATTATCCTAATAGTATCGAAAATTCCATTCCACCGCCATCGTCATCGTAAAAACTCATGCTGCTGTGACATCCCGATGTCGTAGGTCAATGACAGAGAAACACCCCTTCTATCAACATATTTACAATGGAAGCAGGTGATTGATTGTCATTTATTCATTGCAACACCCAAATTCAACATTGCGGACAAATTGTGTTAGGTTAGAAGGAAGTATCAATTAGAATGATCGACAGCTGATCACAATACAACTGTCAATGACTCGACCAAAGATAGCGGAAGAATGCCTTCATCTTCATTCTTCCTGCGATCAAACCTTCATCCGTAAACATACTGAATCGTGCCCAGCAAGACGGAGATGAACCTCTTTCCGACTTGCGGTGAGACCAGTTTGGGGAAACTTCATTTCAAATTCAATCTATGCGTCGTCACGCTTTATGGCTGCACCTATGGATGTCGGTACATACACGTATTTGGAATATATCTAGAATAATAGAGTGCCTAATTTCAATGGCAAACACAGGCTCTGGTTCGTCTGCCGTTGGCACGTTGATCTTGAGGGAAGATTGCCGTGAGAAGTTAGCAAGGCTGTCGGTATTTTCCCTTTGCGCGGCACCTTGGGAAGGTAGCCTCATCTCAGTTTTATGTGCCAATAACAATCAAAAGCAGATCACGCCTGTTTTATAGTTCTTCACGTGTCTAGAAAGTTTAACATCCTTGCCGGTGTTTTATTTCTCTAACGTCTTGAATAATGTAGGTCACTGCAGTGGCTTGTGGTTTACTTTTTGTGAGAACTTGGGAATTTCAGTTAAACGTTTATACTTATGTTTATTTTGTTTCCGGTGATATGTGCATATTCAAACTGACGCGTACATCAAGAAGATATAAAATTAGTTACACAGTCGCTGAGATAGAATAATTTTTAAGAATCAATCTTGTCCGAATGTTCAAGCTGTCCAATCTACATACTGTACGGATCTCTCGATCGAAAGGCCAATAAGTTCCGGTTGAATAGAAAATAGATGTTCCTTTCAAATAATGACATAATTAAAATATGTTTGTTGGCGACACTGCAAGAACTGACGTCACGAGATCAGACACTGTGTCATCCGTTGGCGCGTAACCATGGAAACAAAAAAAAACATCGGAGCATCGCAGCAACCAAAGAAAATAAAACATTTGAAAATTTGTGACAGATTCTAAGTTAAGATTAGTTAGACAAAGCTGTAGTAAAAGATGATAAAAACTAAAATTTAAAAGGGATTTTAATTGCAAAATTAAAGGAAAAACCAGTGGTGGTGCTCGTGTCACTGTTCGTGCTCTGGGAAAATGAAAAGAGGCTGTAACTGGCGCTCTGGACTCGGGCAATCTCCCACAGGTGAGCAACTGCATTAGCAACATCTGGCCATCAATGACACGACGTGTGCTACATTTTGGTCCTTCAAATGCCAAACGACAGTTTAAATGGAATCGCAGTTACGCCGCTCCAATAGAGGAAATCTGGGCGCAGTACCGAAAAATTTTACAACTTTCCAGTCGGTCTTCCGCATTAACCAAACCTGATTCAAACTCCTGTCAACAGCAATCCACAAGTTCAATCCAACCTGTTCCAGTTCCAAATGGAAATCGCAGGGAGAACTTATCTGTTGCTGGTTCCCGTGGTTCAATTTGAACGGGATAGGATCCAAGCAGAAAAGTAACTGGCTGCAATAAAGATTCAACAAGACCTGGCGTTGAAGATGGAACAGAAAAAAGCGGAAATCCTAAATTGAAAGCATGAAAGGGAATCGAAGAAGAATGAACTGAAGGCTGGTTCAAGTTACGGCTCCATCATTACCTGCAGATCGAGTGCGTGCACCAGTTCATCGATACGTGTTTGTAAGTGGTTGTTTGAGTCCGAAAACTTCAAGACAGATAACACAAACATTGAGCCATTTCACCATTATTTCCCGACCCCGAATCAAGCAATCCTGTACGTTTACCAGCTCCTGACCCGGGAGTGAATGAAGTCTTGTCTCAGGCATTCAAGGTGTTGCAGAGTCGAAACATGAAAGACCTACCTTCGTTCTCTGGTGATGTAATGGAGTGGACGATTTTCATGAGCGAATTCAACACGTCCACTGAGGAGTTTAAACTAACCGACCTTGACAACCTGAGGCGGTTGAATAAGGCACTGCAAGGCAAGGCGCACAAGGCTGTGGAATCGTTGTTTTCATCTCCTGCAAATGTGTAGCAGATCATGATGGTCTCTAAATGGGTGGTAGCGAGCTTTGTAGCTTTTGTACCGGATCCTATTCTGATAGGTTCAAACAACGCGGGTCTGGTTGTACCAGTCAAGACGGTGCAATATTCAATGAACGGCTTACAGGTGACTCGGTGCCATCAGGGTTGGACGATTCACGAAGAAATTAAACCGAAAGCAGTTGAACCACGCGATCATCATGCTTTCATCTGTTCTGAAGTCAACAAAATCGAGTTGACAGATTTGGTAAAGGTGGAAGATTTTGGCATCACCAGACAGTCTCCGAAGAATGCAGACGAAGATCAACGTGCACTGGACATAATGAATCGTACCATTACACAACGTGATGAACGTTTCGAAGTAGGCCAGATCTACGAGTACAACAACTTAGTCTTCCCGCATACTAGACCCCATGTTCAGCATCGGTTCGAGATCACCGAGAAGAAGATGGATTCCGAGACTGATTTCGCTGAAAAGTACTGCAGCATGATTCAGGACCTTGTCGAGGAGGGATACGCCCGAAAACCAAACACCTGGTACCTGCCTCACTTCAGCGTGGCGACCGACGAGAAGTTCCGTTTATGGATGCCAAAGCAAAATCACACGGCATTGGTGTCCAACTCAGTTGCGGTTGCAGAAGCGATACACGTATAAAGGGCGAACACGAAATTATTGCGACACATTCAACAGGGCATAACTTTTTTACCATTGGGTAAAAATCAACCAAATTTTGCTCACTTTCTCATTGATGTGTATTGTTTACATGCTGTCAAACTCGAAGTCGTGTTTTTCGATTCAAAGAAAAATGGAGGTGAAGCAACGCGAGTCGAGAGAATAAGTTCTTTCCAAACACCTGGAATTTTTTCATTCACCATTCAACCGTCTCCAGAGTGTTGAAGCGGTTCCATGAGCGGTTGACGTTGGACCACGGCAAAGGAACTGGAAGAAAACCGGGACCGGAGAACAAAAGACGGAGGGAAAGGTGAAGCGGATGATTAAAGCAAATCCCAACGTCTCAAGCCGTGATTTGGCTAAAAGATCGGCATGTCGCAGAGCTACGTCAGAATGCAAAGAAGAGAGCTGGACTACATACATACAAGGTACAGAACTTCCCAAACCGCGATGAGCGGCAACAATCGACGGCTAAAACTCGGGCTCGGAAGCTCTACGAGAAGATGCTGACAAAATATGGCTGCTGTGTGATGGACCACGAAACGTATATAAAAGCCGATTTTAAGCAAATTCCGGGGTTGGAGTATTTCACCGGCAAGGGCAAGTTCTATGTGGACGACAAATTTAAGAAGAAGAAAATGTCGAAGTTCGCCTCCAAATATCTCATTTGGCAGGCCATCTGCTCTTGCGGACTGAGGAGTGAGCCTTTCGTGACAAAGGGCACAGTAAATGGCGAGATCTACAAATCTGAGTGCCTCGAGAAGCGCCTTTTGCCGTTCTTACAGCAGCACGATTAAGCTCCGCTATTTTGGCCAGATTTGGCATCATGCCATTATTCTTAAAGTGTCCTGGAGTGGTATGAGGCCAATTCTGTCCATTTTGTTACAAAGGATATGAATCCGCCAAACTGTCCGGAGCTGCGCCCGGTAGAGCAGTACTGGGCAATGATGAAGCGGGAACTTCGGAAGAGCAAGAAGACAGTCAAAGACGAGAAGTACATGTTAAGAAAATGGAAAAAAAACTGAAAAACTGGTACCGGATGACACTGTAAAGACTTTGATGGAGGGCATCAAGAGAAAATGCGTTCAATTTTACACTCAAGGCACCATCGATTAACTTTTCTTTTGATTTTTTGATTCTAAGCATTATAAGAAAATTGGCATGACATTTTCGGTGTCGCAATAATTTCGTGTTCGCCCTTTACTTGGAATCAAGTGGAATCTTCACTCCGACAAGCTTGTTTTTTCGCTAGAATTCTCAAAACTGATTGAAAGTCTCCGGACAGGCGGGAGAGTACCTGCGAAACGACAGCTGCTAAAGTACATGATGAGCATCTTTGATCCATTGGGTTTGCTCAGTCCCATCACGATACACCTGAAAATCATCTTCCAAGAACTGTAGCGGTTGCAATGAGGCTGGGATGATGAAATTCCGGCTGGTTTAGTGCCAAGATGGAGTGGCTAACTGAGCTACAAGACGTTCGATACTCAAGGTACTATTTTCCAGAGATACCATCGTTCGCTGATGCTGAGTTGCAGACCTTCTGTGACGCGAGCGATAAGGCGTTCGCTTCCGTGATCTACATAGTTCATCGTCGAAATGGTAAGTCACGCGTTGCAATAGTATATGTGAAATCAAGAGTCACTCCATTGAAATTGTCGACAGTGCCACGACTCGAACTTCAAGGTTGTGTCCTTGCAAGTCAAATGATGAGTGTAGTTCAGAACGAGTTAAAGATAGAGGTAACTAGGCTGTATTTCTAGGACTGATTCCAAAATCTGCTTGAGCTAGTTGAAGACGAGTCAGAAACTCACGGCGTATGTATGGTCTCGCTCAATGAAGATTAAGGAGAACGGTCATCGAGTTGATCTCTAGCATTGGATACCATCACAGCTGAACATGGCTGATTTGGCTACGAAGTCCTCCAAGTTTGGTGATATGCGGGCGTGGCTTGAAGGATCTGATTTTCTTAATCGAAGTAGTGATTACTGGCAAAACGATGAACCGCTAGAGATGTCCTCTACTGAGCTGGTAGATTTCCATTCCGAAGTGATTGCATATGACTTTAGCGATCCGATGTGCTGTACCCTATTTTGAGGATAATTTGGTTGATCTGTGTGATATTTTAAAGGTTTTCTGATTTCAATCGCCTGATAAGATCTACCTGCAAATGAGAAAACTATTGGGGTTGCCGAGAAGCGAAAAACCTGAACGGTTGATAACGTTTGCATTAAAAAAATGAACTTTTTTCGGATAGTGATAAAAAAAAGCTAAGACAGATATTTGCTTTTGATAAATTTCCCATGGAAGGTAATTATGTTTTTGAGTTCTTCCTTCGTGTTATTTATTAATTCCTCCTCAGTTTTCACGAGAAAATTGTTGGAGTAGATCTTACGCTTCAGAAATTTTCCATGAGACGCAGCAGGGGGACTTTTGGCGGTTTCGCCGACTTGGGTATCACATCGATATACAGCCGCTCCATCGCCTCTAACTATCACTTCGAGTAGTGTGCCGACGCCAGATCATGCCTGAACACCGCGTCTTCGCCCTTATGGTATTTCTTGATGCACGTCGCAACTTCCGGCAGGCATTTCGTACTATAAATTTTTCCGTTCACGGCCAGTCCGGAGCGAAAGAAGAGCGGCTTTGACATCCCCTTCTCGCTGATTGTCAGCCACAGCAGCACCTTCTTGGGGAACTTGGTTTGTGAAATGAACTTCACCTCGGAGCTCACTTCCTTCGTGGAGGAAGTAAAATACGAAGTGCCCTGCCAGACATTACCATCCAGGGTGAGATAGGTCTGCTCGTCCATCACCACCGCAACGTCGCGATTCGCCGGGAAAAGTTGACCATCTTATTCAGCCGCTGCCGCTGCGTCATTGCTCCGAAACCAGTGGACGCAACTTCCGCTTCCTGACATGTATATTCATGTTTGCCAGGTACTTTTTCACTGTTTGGCCGGTTTAACTGACCTCCCGGCCAAGCGCACGCAGCTATGTAGCCACTTTTCCCTCGGTCTCCCTCTTCAACATCCGTTGGAGCTTCTTGTCGCTGAGGGTCATCAGCCGTCCGGAACCGGGCTTTCTTTCGATGCTCTGATTGTTGTCTAATAGTGCCAAGATGTTGTAGATGCCGGAACGGGCGTATCCGGCGTCCACAAAGTGTAGCACAATGTCCGTTTTCGAAGCGGCGGGTTGCCGTTCTTTGAACGCGCACACTTCACTGTTTTTGCCATCACGGTTAGATTTCGACTGATAGAGCTGTCAAATTTTGTCTGCTGACTCATGGGTTACTATGATTGATGGGTAGTTTTGTTAGTGCGGGTCAAGGTAAACCCATGGATAATCGGCATTTTTTAATGCAAACATTGCATGGGACTTATGTGATACTAAACCATCGAGCCAATTTTAAATCGCTTCCTTTTGATTGTTGGCTGATCCAGCGGCTTTATAGTCTTGAAGAAAATAGATATAGTTTTTGGTTCAGGAAGTACCAGCACATCGGTCTCAAGCTTCATGATTCGCCACTGAAAAAGTAATTTAATAAGAAAAATCATTTTAAATCGGGTACTTCTCAAATTTTCAAGCATTAAATAACTATATATTAGCTACGATCTGGCATAATTTATTCATTGAATTTCCTCCCCCAAGCGGAATGCTCGTACATTTCTCTTAACACTGCTCATGAGATCTTGGGCGAGACTTTGTCCATCTTCATTACACAATTTCTCCCAGTTTTTCTTCAAAACTTAATCGGTTTTGAATATTTTCCGCTGTTATTCAACTTCTTTATCATTATCGCCCAAAACTTTTCGATCGGACGCAGTTCTGGTGTATTTGGCGGGTTCGCCTCCATCGGGACCACGTTAACGCCCTTAGCTTCGTACCAATCCATTAACAGGCTTGGCGTAATGGCATGAAGCGAGATCCGACCAGAACAGCGATGGACCACGGTGAGAGCGGACGAAGGGCAGCAAATGCTTTTGCAAGCATTCCTCTCGATAAATCTGCCCGTTTGTGGTGCCGGTTGTAAAGAACGGCTTGCTGTACCGTCCGCACTCGCAGATCGCCTGCCACAACAGGTACTTCTTCGCGAATTTGTCCATCATTATCTTCCGGATTTTTTCCGGAACCTCCATGCGGGACGTACCGACAAAAAACTCGAGGCCGTGGATTTGTTTGGTGTCCGCCTTGATATATGTCTCGTCGTCCATGACGAGACAGCCTGGCATCACCAGCCACTCACGGTACAGCTTCCGCGCACGCAATTTGGCCACCGTGTTTTGCTTGTCAGTCCGGTTTGACGCCTTCCTGACCTTAAAAACACGTAGCCCAGACCGCTTCATGGTCTGCTGGACGAATCACTTCGACGAATTAACCTTTTTGGTCACGTCTCAAGTGGAAAGGTTCGGGTTATTCTTAAAGTACTGCCTTATCTTCCGCGCCTTCTCTGGGTATTCCGTTTTCGGTTTTCGACCGCTTCCAGCGCGCGCCGCTTAGTACCGAAAAGCGCAAGAATGTCTTGCAAGGTACAATCATTGACCCAACGGACGTAGGACAGCTGAAGAAAATTTAAAATAATCGTGGATCACTGCTGTACCAGAAAGTTCTATGCCAGTACTCCTAATGTGGTATATGTACTAGTTTTGTTAAGTGGTCTTACTTTTGCGTGCATTTATCTGATTCTGGCAACAATGCTACAAGTTTATTTACAAAAAGTTTTGTTTTTGTTTTACTTCTGGGATTGGAGTTTATTGCTGCCGTTCGTCTGAAAAAACCCATAGGTTTCTAAAATTTATAGACTCTTACGGTAAGGTAGTTAATTTGAAATTTGTAGGAATATTCGTGACGATCTTTCTTACTATGGTACTCCAGCCGATTGATCTGATTGTTTATTTATTTCGTCAACCATTTGTAGACTAGTACATAGACAATTTGCTTTTTCTTAACTATACATAAATATAAAAATTAATTAGTTTTGTATCCCCAGGGACTTAAAATACTGTTTCAATTTATAGCGAGACATTGTAACGTCAATGGCTTCACAGTGTTGATTATAGGAATCCATCATGCTATTTATTGGTCCATTTTTAGCATATTTCGTGCGATGATGATTTAGAGCAAATAAATTACGATTTCGAAGTCGTCTAATTGGTGCATAAAAATTTAATTTAGAAAGTTGTTGGGCTGATTCCACACGCTGCGAAACGATATCGTTTACAAATGAAACCATCGCATATTCTCGTCGTTCTTTCAATGTTTGGATGTCAATCAACATACAGCGAGCTTCATATGATGGAAGACGATGTGAGGCCCAGCCTAGCTTACGAAGAGCATATAATAGAAATTGCTTTTGTACTGATTCTATTCTTTCTTCGTGTATACCTGGACGAGGACACCACACACTGCTGCAATATTCCAGTATAGACCTTTAATCCAGTATACACAGTGTTCAATAAGTTCGGATACACTTTCAAAATTTGTTAAAAAAATGAAAACATGTTTTTTTATTTTTTGGATTTATGTTATTGAAAGCTATGTTTACAAGGAACGTTTACAACATTTCTCTTGGAATGGCCCCCCCTTTGTACTCCTTAACGAGCTTCAAACGTTTCTCGAACGCGTCGCAGGCGGCACGCACGGACTGCATGGGCATTTCGTCCCAGATTTTGAGAATTACCGTCTTGAAATGATCCAAAGTGCTGACCTTGTATTCGTTCAGCTTCGCCATCATATAGGACCAAACAAAAAAGTCGAGAGGATTCAAGTCCGGGGAGCTGGGAGGCCACAAAGTTTTGTCCAGAAAGTCGGTTAAATTGTCCCGACACCAGGCTTGAACCACATTTGCCGTATGGGCTGGTGCACCGTCCTGCTGGAACACGTAGTGCTCATCGCCGTAGAGGCTTCGGAGACTGGGGGCAACAACCTTTTCCAAAACCTCAGTTTTGTAGTACGCTGCGTTGATTTTGACGTTTTTTTCAATAAACACCAAGGGTAGCTTACCACGTTTGCATACTGCCCCCCAAACCATCACCGACGCGGCACTTTGGAACTGAGGGATGTTTATATTGGATTCAGGAATGCTGTCCCTCGATGGCGCCCACACCCGGTCATTTTGCACATTGTGCGGCTGCTGCAGCACGAACAGTTTCTCGTCCGAAAAAACAAACTCCTGACCAGCGTGCCGTGAGAGGATCCTCTTAGCTCGATCCAACCGCTTCCCAAGTAGCACAATTGTTGCCATTTGGTTGAGATAACATAGATATGACTTACTAAGTCATAATCAAGTTACAACAACTAATAATGATCGCAGTGTGCTACTTGGGTTTTTGCTGGTAGCCTCCGAAACGCCATGGACCTTACGTTTTTTGTAAGGCCTGAAACCAAGGTCCTTGGTGAGTATGGTGTGAGCGGTTCCAATGGAAACGTTGAGATCTGCAGCCGTTTTCCGGATTGAGCGGTTCTTTTGCGCCGAATTCGCTCCTCACGATCTTGATGACCCGTGGCGTCCTCGCTGAACGCGGCCGACCGGATCTCGCACGGTCATTGGTCGAGGACGTCTCCCAGTATCGCCTGATGGTCGTGTAGACAAAGTTCCGCTTGACCCCATGCGATTTCAGCAGCCGGAATATATCGCCGGGTCGCTCACCGTTCAAAAAACGCTTAATTACGAAGTCCCGATACTCTTTCATCGTGCGTAACAAACGAACAACAACTAACAGAATGTCAACACCGCGCACATTCGGTAGCGTATGAATGAAGCTAAAGCTGACACCAATACCAATGCAGAATATGTACATGGCGCATACCTACGCAATGATGAAAACTTGTATTCGAACTTATTGAACACCGTGTAGAGTTTTAATAGTGTACGGGTCTTCAAAGTTGTAGCAGCAGCGTTTAATAAACCGTAACATGCTATTTGCCTTGTGTATGATAGTGTTGTAGTGGTCTATAAAATTAAGTTTAGAGTCTAAGATAATTCCTAAATCCCTCACTTTTTCACACTTTTCAACATTCTGATTTCCTAATGCAATTACAATGTTGGTTGTTGTTAATTTTCTGCTAAAAGATATTAAATTGCATTTTTTACATTCAGTTCCAATAAGCTTTTCTTACACCAGATGTAGAATGTATGAATTTCATACTGGAATATATTGATGTCTTCTATATTTTTGATTTCCAAGTACAGCTTCATGTCGTCGGCATAAATCAGATTTTTGAGGACGAATGAAATGCCGTTGACGTATAAAATAAAAAGAAGTGGTCCTAAATGGGAGCCTTGGGGCACTCCTGAAGTTACTTGAATGGGATTTGATTTCTTTTCATTGAATTTTATTATTTGTTGCCGGTTAGTTAAATATGGTTCAAGCCACTTCAAGAGTCCAGACTCAATTCCAATTTTTTGCAGTTTGAAAAGTAACATTGGTGTGTCAACACGATCAAATGCCTTGCTAAAGTATGTGTTAAGAGCTTCAACATGGTTCCCATTATCCATTGCATTCAGTGAATAATTTACAAATTCTAGTAAGTTCGTGGATGTTGAGCGGCCTTTGAAAAAACCGTGTTGTTTGTCTGTTATTCGATTTTTGATTTGAAGAAATAATGTTTTATTGACAATTGCCTCGAAAAGTTTGGGAATGCAAGAGATAATAGCAATTCCACGATAATTATGTCTGTCAGATTTCCGGCCAGATTTGAAAATAGGCACTAAGAATGAACTTTTCCAAATTGTTGGGAAAATTCCTGATTCCAGTGACATATTGAAAAGCCAAAACAAAGGAGATGCAAATTCCTTCGCAAGATTCCTCATAAATACTGGAGGAATTCCATCAGGTCCAGGGCCTTTTGAGGGGTCTAAACTTTTTAAACCCTGCAAAATATCCTGAACCTGAAGTTGGTTGACACCAATATTCCTTGGATATTCTGGATAAAATGCAAAGTAATCGCGGTCGCGATCTTCTTTCGAATATGTCGTGTAAAAAAATTTGAAAAAAGATTGCAGATTTTTTCCGAGTTATCTCCAACCTCTTCGTCAAGATGCATTGTTGATGGAAAATTGTCTGATTTTAATTTTGTTTTGACGTAATTAAAGAAGTTTTTTGGACAGGACTTAATTTCAAGCTCAGTTTTTGCATTAAATACTTCAAATGCATTACTAATTGCCAAGTTCAATTAATCGCATATTTCCAAGTAAGTTGCTAAATGTTCACTGCTTTTGTGCTTTTTGTAAATTTTGTGGGCTTTTTGTTTGTGATTCTTTATACTTTTGATTTCTCTGTTAAACAAGACTGGATGTTTAGTGTTTCCGTGATTCGTGATTCAACTTGTTTTAGAGATTTGTCCGGATGAAGTCGTGAGAGGATACTAACTTCCAACAAAAAATTGTGCTGGTGGGATGTAGCAATGAGAAGTATGCAGCAAGTATCAAAAATAAAAATTGGCAAAACTTGAAGTTTCCCTGTGCTCAATAGCTGACACTTATTCTGATACATTTGCTCTAGTATACCGAGAACCTACTACACTGTAAATATTCACCATGTGCGTCAAGAAAAAATCATCCGTCCGATGTCCGTAATTAGTCCGTGGTACAATCATAGACTAACTGTAAGACCAGTAGGTCCCGAACAAATACGATTTTTTTCTTGGCTCAGTCAGTACTAGCACATTGGTCCCAAGCTCGGTCCCAAGCTTAATAATGCGCCCCTAATAATGAACTCACACGAACACACTCTCAAATATTCTGTCAAAATAACACAGCAAATCAAAACAAAGGCGCAAAGATGTATAGCAAGGTGCTGGCTTCTAGGTCTACTTCGGACCAAGGGGTTCTACAATAGTGAACCAATTTTTGATCGTTCGTTCCGTATTGATTATTGGCTGAACTGGAAGGTTTTATGTCGATCAAGGTAAACCCAGGATCCGTCTGCGAGTAGATTACTGTTCATTCCGTGGCTCCAAGCAACGGAAGGATGGTGAAGCAAAATTTAGTGGTCAGTCAAGAAAAAAAATATAGTTATTGGCTCAAGAAGTACCAGCACATCGGTTTCAAGATCAACCCTAAGCTTAATAAATCACCCTTTAAACATACCACAACGAACAACCCCTTACATATGCTGACGAAGAAAACTGTGAATCAAAACGAAAACAAAGATTCTAGTACCAAAAAGTACAAGAATGTATCGTAAGCTGCAAGGTCCAAGGTGTACTTGAGACCAATGGGGTTCTAAAGCAGTGAACCAATTTAAAATCTCTAGTTTCCTATTGATTGTTGGTTGTACTTTCGGGTTCTGATGATGTATAGAGGGCACCTTCTCATGGACTACGAAAGCCATGTAAAAATAGCTTTCAGGCAAATTTTTATCCAGCTCTAGGACGGGATGATATCCCAATCGAATTCAGGTTTTTAACGGAAGGTACCGAGGTCTACAGATGGTAAAAAAAGACGTCAAACATTGGAAGAAACGTCCAAATGTATTCAGCCAATATACCTCGGCAAAGTGTGCATAAGCCGATTATTTCGACAGTTACCATGCCAACCAATGCCATAAAATATCTGCGGTTAGCTTAGTTTCAAAAACAGCGTTATTTATTCGCTGAATCAATTATTAATTGATTTTCAGTAAATGGAATTGCCGATGTGTCTGATCTAATCTATTCGGTTCTTTAATCTCACACTAACAAAATAAATTTAGTGCGTTTAGGATAAGAAACGCTCGAATTTCAGCAGTTCAGTGAATGATTCAACAAGACAAACAATTCAGCTAAAATTCATGCAAATCAAGTTGTTTTTCTATTTTGCTTGGCTCTGCTCATCAACAACGGAAAGAAAAGAATCAACATAATACCCCTCAAATTTAACAACTGTTACGCAAATTCCCACAATCGGCTGTCGTCCGTCGTCATCACCTTTCGGCGAAGGATCAAGCGTATTTCGATTTCTGCCGGCAGACGTTGTGGCTCTCTGCACTGCGCTGATTTTGCGATGGCAGCTGATCAGTATTTAATATTCACCCAGCATGGCTTTCCTTTTCCTTCTTATAATGAGATGAATTCCGGCGTCACACCTGTGTTAAGATCTTTATTTTATGGAGTAACGGGCAAGGCATTTATTTTTTGATACTTCCAGCAGGCAGCTGGAGCACAATGGACAATTTTCTGTCGGGACGGATTTTCTATACAAGTGACAAAGTTCATTATTTCGGTTATAGATGGAAGTTTTGGACACAGACAAACAGGTATAACACATAAATTGATCAGAGATGGGCGGTGTGTGAACGTTAAACACAAGGCAAAAGACCATGAAGTGGTTGGACAACTAGCTAACAAACATTCAAAATGACCGTTAGATGAGCGTTATGTCTGTTTATCTATGTTTTTTGGATATCAACCAAAACATCTGCCCCAAACGCATTACGTAATTACCCTTCCTAAAACATATTTGGTAGAATCCTTTGTTTATTTTATACTTTCGGAGAATCCAATCTAGCAACCTGTTTAGCTGAGCAAAAAAAACCGTCCCAAATTTTCAATACACTTATTTCATGCGACGCGTCGTTTATTTTTTCTCTCCAAAAGTCACCTGAAAATTTGCATAAAAAAGACCGGCTTTCCCTCGTGCGATCTCTTTCTCCATACTAAGTGGTGTGAGTTTGGCAAGAAGAGCTTAGGCGGTGACTTCTTTCAAAGTTTGAGCCTAAGCATAACACGTTTCCAGAACCGGTTCCATCCTGTCTTCCCGATCTCTGAGCTGGCTGGCGAAGTTTGGTCTTCTCCGGTTTCAGCCAAACATTCTACTTAGTCATTGAATGTTCTCTGGCACATCTGTGAAAATCGTCGAAAAGTCACAGGAACCGCCAGAATCCGCGCGTGTGCGCTACTTGATTCATTTTGCATTTTTAAGCAGTTACCTATCCTTAAAAAAAACTCGTCTGCAGGAAGCCGCACAATAAATTTCTCTTATTGCGCACAAGGTCATCCAATCAAATAAGATGATTCACTTGTTAGATTTAATGCGATGTTAGTTTTGCTAATGAAAATCTTAAAATATGTATGGCCAGTTCAGTCAAGGTTCAAGATGTCCTAAAAACGAGTGATCAAAGAAGTTGGGGGTGGATGTCTATAAATGTCATCCCATTCATTGGAGCAGTCGACGACGATCGCGAAAGGCCGAATTTTCGATCAAATCTCGTTGTGTCACCGTTAGCTGCAAGGTAGTGGCATAACTTATATCATCAGTCTATAAAAAAAACAATCGCCAATATCAATAAACTAGTTTGCAGTGATGACAAACACTTTGGGGTATTTATAGGGTTAAACTTGAAAACTCAACGCATTGATTGATGTCGATTCAGTGGACAGCATTTAATGTCAAACATTCGTGAAACAGTCCTAGTTAGTTTTTTTTTAGTCATTGAAATGTTGTTTCTCGCGAATGAACAAGTTAAAACACTCAATTATTCTGTCAAAATAACACAATTAATCAAAACAATAACAAAAATTCTAGTACCGCAAAAATAGGGTACACTGAAATTCAAGATGTGCGTGTTGCGGATTAATGGGTCAAACACAATGAACGGTAGAACCAACAATCAATATGCAACTAGCGATTTGAAATTGGTTCACTGTTGTAGAACCCCTTTGTCCGAAGTACACCTTGAAGCCAGCACCTTGTTATACATATTTGCGCCTTTGTTTTGATTTACAGTGTTATTTGGACAGAATATTTGAGAGTGTGTTCGTGTGAGTTCAATTATTAGGGGCGCATTATTAACATAGACTAACTCTAAAACCAGTAGGTCCCATACAAAAACGATTTTTTTTCTTGGCTCAGTCAGTACTAGCACATCGGTTCCAAGCTCGGTCCCATGCTTGATAATGCGCCCCTAATAATGAACTCACACGAACACACTCTCAAACATACATGGCATTTCACCCAAGTGCGCCTCTCACATGCATATTGCTTGCCTCCTCTGGGGATGAACCAGTTGCCACACTGGCGAGCAAATCACCACGCTTACGATGAGTGCAAAACAAGCCAAGTGTGAGAGGGAGTCTCTTGAGACCATTTGTGGTGAAAATTTGAGAGCACGCTCTCGAGTGAAATAAACGAATTGTGCTCTCGAGCGCACCCACCTAGTTCTCGCTGGTGTCCTCTTGAGAGACCGCTCTGCAGAGCCAAATCTTTAGAAAATCTTCAGTGCCCTTTTTTATGCATGTTTCCAAACTTATGAGTAAAAGTTGTGAGGATTTTTTCAATTTCTTTGTGAATGACTTAGATGTATAACTACTCCACCTAAGTTGTTAGCCGATATACAAGGAAAAAACGTGATAATAAGATAATAATGGAGAAATATAAGGCTTATTTCTTTAGTAGTTATTCGTTTCGGGTGTTGATGGGGCACATTCGAAATTGTTCAATGCCTTACCACATGTTTCATCTTGGGGTTTTTGGGAATGGAGAATGTTCTTATGATAGGTAAGAGACCCCTCCCTTCTCTGAAAGGGGAGACTCCCATACAAATGAAACACAAATTTCTGCAAAATTATTGAAACCAAATTGGGCATGTGGGATTTTCTGGAGGCGAATTTTTTTGGTGATTTGAGACCCTCTCTTCTCTAGAAGGGGAAGGAGGCTCTCATACAAATTGAACTAAATTTGGCATGTGGGGGTTTTTGAAGGCAAGATTTTTTTTCTATGGTGGTTCAGAGACCCCTTTTTGACTGGGGGAGGTGCTCTCATACAAATGAAACAAAAATTTCAACCAAACATGAGAACTATCCAGGCAACCTGAAACACAAATTTGTATTATTCCGATAGGCAGCAGGTTCGGATAGCAGATAGAACCCCTTCTTATTCAAGAATGGGGGCTGTTTCAGTTATTCTTAGTGCTACATTTTGCACAAGAAGTTAATATCAGATTATGAACGAGAAAACTACGTTCAAACTGACAGGACACGGTGTAGTTTGAAGATAAATGTTTTGTCTTTGACATGCTTCAACACAAAAAAAAGCCATGGTAGACACTGACGATCCGAGGATTAAATTTAAAACACACACCTACGTTTTATTTTACAGAAATAACACACATTAGCAAACGAAAATATAACAAAAATTAAAAAAAAAAAAAGCGCCAGTTCTATTAAATTTTCATTCATTTGGTTCAGCTTGCATGAAATAGAATGATAAACTCTAGATTTAAATTTTAAATGGGCGTTATTGCAAAATCATCATATCTAGAAACCGCTGAAGAAAGTATCAATAACTACATCTCATTCAGCGGAAGAAAATGTTTACATGTTTAAACTCAATTTGTTATAATAATAGATTTATTAAGATATAAATGAAGAATGGCACTGGCGTTGCCTTTGTTTTAATTTGAAATTCTGTCGAGTATAGATCTGTCAAATTCCATAGCTTTTGCTCGCTTTGACAGTTGCATCCCAACAAGACGCCAGAAAAAGATGTCCAGACTCGGTTTCGTTCTTATTGCCCCATTTATTCGTATTCTCGCTCAGTTATCTTTGTTCTATGTGGCTTACTATTTATAAATAATACGGAAAGATCTATCCTTGTGCTTCTTGGTGTTCTGCAGTCATGTAGTACATCTCGATGCTGATGATGCTGTCAGTGGCTGAATTCGGGATGGATCCGGTAATTGGTGACCGGTATGCACACCTCGGAAGAGTGGCGACTTCCGATGGCCCGTGATGCGCTGGGGAATATCACTTACCCGCAGACGAGACATAGTTACAAGCTTGCGAGTCTTTGGCGGCGTACGCGATCTCCTACATCTACCTGGGCGTAACACCTTCGTTTAAAGGATATTAGGTCATTCAAGTAAAAAAGAACGCACCGTATTACAATCTCGTTTTTTCACTTTGGTCTTTCATGTGACGAATAGTTACCAGAACCTCAAACAGAGTTATTGTGTGTTTTTATTGTGTTATTGGTTTCTGTAAGCAAACATTTAAGCCTATTCAGCTAAGAACTAATTTTTTTTTTGTGGTTAGGCTTCATTCCATACAATTTACAGAAAAATCTCACTGGGCTCAACCACCATGGATTTCCTTAGACAATTTCACGATACTGGAATACAAATTTAGTCGGTTGGATTAGGCTTACTTATAACAACGGTTTTCTTGATAAAAGAGGACTCACTAAAACTTTTCAATTGGCTAGCAACTGCAAACTAATAAGTTCCACTAGATTTCGGAACTACGTCCAACCAATGCGTCAATCAAATCTAGAAAGAACTGTAATTAAAGATGGCCTACATCTTAACATATTACGTAACGGGGGAATCCCTACTTATATTAGGATAGCGGGATGTAATGTTAGCTTAGCTCCTTCATTTGTACAAAATGTGTCATTAATTTAGCAATAATCAACAAAATCATGTTGCTTTTAGGATGACCGATGTAATCCAAAACAATTGAGACAATATTAATCATCTTATAGTTGTTCACTTCCGTGTAATTTTCGAAGTTGCATCCAAGAATAGACCCAATTAGGCGCCTGTAGACCGACATTAAATCCACATCCCTTGAAAGTTTCTGACTTTTTAAAAAGAGTTTCATGATACATACTACCAAATGTCTTATCTTAGCAAGTGTAGAGCTAGTTGAATCTCAGCTTGAAAACTTTAAGAGTTATAATCAAAAATGTAATCGATGGTTGCATAACAGGCTGAGTCAAGGGACACATACCCTATTACTTCAAAATTTTGCTGATCATTTTTTTGGTCTTACTATACAATCTGCGGTCATATCAGAGAAATGTGTCTTGCTTCGCGATCAGATTCAAATGGGTATTTATAATTCTTGCCATCCGTGGCACTGCAATATTAAAGAAGTAGATTCAACATTTCTCACCCAAAAGTTTCCAAAAACTATTTGAGGAGTAAATAGTTCTTCTTTTATGCAATTTTTTCCAAACCTCTGATTACGACGTTTCAAATGACGCCAAAATGGCTAACCAGTTTATATATGAAGATTAATAATTTTCTAACCGGCAAGCAAATTCATTTGAATCAGGTATTTTTGCATGGTTATCGTTCCGCTTCGGGTCCCTTGCGTTCGAAGCCTAACACTAGTGTTCGCCGTAGAAATACCCTTACTGACTGAGTCTCTGAATACTCTGGCTTTCCTGTCATTAAATTTGTGAGAGTTAGCGACTTATTTTTGTTTGTTGTTTACACGCTAAATGAACAGTGGATACATGTCAAATAAAACGGGCTTGACTAAAAAATCAAATTATTAATTAAAACTCAAGGGGCGATTCACTCCGGGCACACCATGCAAAAACATTTCTGACACCATTGGTTCTATCTGAGTACATTCGTTAACTCGTAAAGCAGTCGGTATACCGTATAGCGCCAAAAACCAAAGATTTTACATTACAGCCCACCTGGGTCGCACTCGGGCACATTCAGATGCTTATATTTGTACAAAGTCGATACAGTCGGTACAGTTGATGACTGGTAATCACACAACTGATGAATATATTGGCACAAAACATAGTGATTTCCTCCTTGCTTAAGCTTAAGAAAATATTAAAATTCACTGTGTTGGCCAGATGTAATTACCCAATGCATCATATAGATGAACTGAGGAATTCCATTTTTTATCAATTTTATAAAAAGAAACAATGCTACTTTTCGAGTTCAGAGTAGCTTGCCTGTAGCTCCAACATAATATGATTTCTTCACATTTTCGCTTTCCCCTCTTTTCAAATGTTAGTCTAGAGTTATAAGTTTTGTCATTGGACCTCAGCCTTGGTCTGTAGGTTAGAAATAGGTAGAAAACTAAAAATTCATGACTCTGTGTAAGTTATTTTCATTTTACGAATGTGCCCCATGACTGTTCAAAACTACCCCGTGAGAGCACATCCGGACAAATATGTATTTTTCGAAATGCAAATAAACAACTCAAAGTGCATAAACGCACACCTTTAACACACTCTTATGATGCTTCGATGTCCAAATGACAACTAGAATGAATTCAGGATCTCTGGCGACGTTCACAAAATATATGAAAAATTGTAAGAAAACAGTGTCCAAAACTACTCCCCTCTCCCCTAGAATATGTGAATTTTTAATCAATGTATTAATTTTAAATTCAAATATTGTATGTAGTTATAGCCACTGCTTTATATGGAGCCGTCCTATTGTGCACTTGCTAGCAACGCGCAGAGCGTTTTATCCGTCGTCGCAAGGAAATACCTTATGGTTAGGGTTGTGGCGCGTTTAACCACGCATAAGACACCCACACTCCCATTCCTTAAACATTAATCTATTTATCCTGTATAGGGTGAATGTTAGGTTCCTATAGTTGCTTATGGAGTCTCCATTCATAACTATAGAAATCTAATGCTTCAAAGGTACCGCAACAATTGCAGCCTTACCCTATGCAAGATAATGTATTTTCAAAGGTAATATTATTGCCTATGGTTTCGTACATGCTCCATTACAAGAATCTGCAATCCTTTATTCCCAAGGTCAAATTTATACGTTATAACGAACATATCAAAACCGAAATGAATAAAAATGGAAACCGGAACCTGAACGACAAACAATTCACAAACGCGCTTGCTAATCTACTTATTTAGAGAATCAACATCAGTGTATCTGACCAGTTAACGCACTCCAGAGTTCTCTGGGGTGCGGTTCTCTGTATTCACTGCAGTGCGTTTCAGAGCGCTGAGTTTACTCGCCAGTGGCATTCAGAGGCAAGTGATTTAATTTCACCGCGCAGCTCATTTCAAAAACTACAGATAAAGGAAGAGTGTGGTGAGTATGCTGCTGCGTGCAGCGCTCCTGCATGGACAAAAAGAGAAGAGGAAGTGGTATATTCGCTCTTGTCTCCCACTGAGGAGAGGGACAAGTATGCTCTCAAATATTCTGTCCAAATAACACAGCAAATCAAAACAAAGGCGCAACTATGTATAACAAGGTGTTGGCTTTAAGTTGTAACTCGGACCAAGGGTTTCTACAACAGTGAACCAATTTCAAATCGCTATTTGCATATTGATTGTTGCTATTAGGGCATCTCCAGGAGTGTATGGTCGTTACAAAATAGAACTGGATTTATAACAAAGGCAACTTCAGCAAGGCGTTCTAGTTGGATAATTTCGAACAGTTTCATGTTAAAACTTAAAACTGGAATACTACGTTGTTCTATTTTTGTTCAAATATGAAACGCGTTTCATCCTAGTTATATATTTTTTGTCATTGTGGTAGTGTCTACACGCTAAGATAAGATTACCGAAAATAATGTTTTCATTTTACCGAAAACTAGGTTTTGGTAGAAAAACCTAAAGTATCGGTATAATTTACCGAAACAAAACGTTTAATTTCATTATTTTTTCAGTAATGTGGATTTCAGATTTTATAAAATATATTTATTTTTTATATATTTATAAGATATATCGTTATATTTCACCTAAATTTGGTTAAAAATGCTCTCATTGAACTGCAAGCAATTTCGATAAAAAGAAACGTACAAAAATAAGTAATTATTAACGTTTTCCTCTTCTTTCCAACAACACCGAAATTTCTGTAATCCATGTTTACCGATAATTTCTATATGTGCACTTTTGTGCGGGTTGCGGTATTTTTTACCGAATTTTCCGTTTTTTTTTGTCTTAGCGTGTATGGAATCAAGCCAAACGTCAAACTTTGAATCAACGTCCGGTCGTGCATCTGGTTGAATATTGTATTCGTTCTACTTTTTCGTTAATTAATTCAACAAGTCTGACCGTAAGATATAAATGATAACTTCAATAGGTGAATAGATTTGAGCTTGGTTTTTTTCTTTTCAGATAATGGCAAAGCAAGAAAACATCCGGCGCGGGAAAATTTTTAGCAGGCTGGAGGATTGGCAAATCAGCGTTTCTTGAGTATATGCTACCCAAGATTCTATAAAAGGAACCGACCAGAATGCATCTGCGTTTTGGAATAATGTCTACCAAAATGCCAAAACTGCTCCTTTGTTATGCTCAAGAACGGCGGAAGCTCTCCGGCAAAGGTTTGGTGCAATCAGTCGTAATGTAATGCAATTTTCCGGGTGCGTAAAAGCTGTTCAACGCCTGAACAAAAGCGGTGCGTCGTCCACGGACAAACATAATATGGCACTGGAGCTGTTTAAGACGGACCACAAAGAGGATTTTATTTTCCTCGAGTGTTATGAGGTTCTGAAGCAGTGTCCGAAATTTACCTGGTTTAAGACTTAACCGAAGGTGAAGAAATTGGCCTTTACAGGATTTCTTTTCTATTTTTCGACCTTATATACAAAAATTGCTAAATTTATATAGATGAATCTAAAACTAATGCTAGGTCGAAAATGTGTGCTCTTACCTAATAAAAGGTAAAAAAAATCAAAAAAGGGATTTTAGTGGAAAACTATATTGAAGTTTATAAACCCTTATTCCAGCTCTATGTAGATATTAAGAAGCTTCAGGTGCATTAAATTATCAATCAGATCATCTTTAGAATATTTTTCGTTTAGCATTTGAAGAATACCGATAATCTGTTATTGAAAAACGAAATTTTATTCAATTCTCAATTTTTCCCTCTATTTTACAGTATCCGAACCAGGGGGTAAGTCACTCGACCACCTTGTGCTACCACCCTAAAAAACACAATCCGCCACACTTCAAACACACTCGCCACCACGTGAAAGATAAATTCATACCTGGCACCACTTACACGAATCGATTGTTTGGTTTTGTTTCCCTCTCGCTTATACAAATGTTATTCAGACGATGCATATGTGAGCATGTATTAAACGTCTAAACTGTGCATGGTTGCCAATAAGCATAAATTTTCGATTGTAGTTTGTGAAAACACAAAAACACCTTCTGCCACCCCAGAAACACATTCGTACACGATCAACACAAACACAACGTGGCAGAGTTACTCACCCCCTGATCCGAACCAGGTACTTCATCTACGAGGCCAATTGGTCAGAAAGCTGCTAAATGTAAACTGAGAGCGGATGAAATTGAGAATCGCAAAATTATCTTTGTGGAACAACTCTCTAGAGCAGCAAAAGAGAGAAACGATATTATGCGTCACTCTAATCGCATTAAAATAATTACAACGAGCCTTAACAATTTGGACGAAGTGTCAGCGAAGATTTTGAAACTGGAGAAACAAAACATCTTAAACGAACTTTTATCCAGCTTGTGTGATTCACCTCCTACGACCGATATTGATTCATCGGTTGCTAAATCTCAGGAGATAAGTTCTGATGAAATGATCGAACTGGCAACAACTAGCGTGGGTTTCACAACACCGAGCAGCCAATCGACTGCTAAAGCTGAAGAACTATCATCAAAGAGCGTTCGAGTTCCACTGATGATGCACACTATGGATGGGATCCACGAAACATTCGACCCAAATTCGCTCATTGTATCTGACTACGAAAGCGACTGAAACGAGAATTGGACGTTTTTACAAGCTCATTTTGCAAGTAACTTTATAACACTACATCACTACGATAACATTAAGCGATCTGGTCTTATAAAAATACCAAAATAATAATACTTTAGTTGACGTATTGCACACAAGTTATGAAGGACAATTCCAAGAGCAATTGCAATATTAAAATCAGTTCCGATTCTGAAATACTGTTTTAAATGTTGCACACCACCGCCCATGGATCGGTTTTATTGTTGTTCGCCACGAAAATTCCACAAATGGTCCATCAAATCTTTTCGAAGAGCAATGCTTTCTTCGGCGTTTTTTATTTTTGAATGAACAGTGCTATACTCCGTGAAAGTTCTACGTGAAGTTCTACGGAAGTCTTGGAAGTATTATGAATATCTCTATGTACTTCTCGGAAATGCTACAAAATTATTGTAAGTTCTACGAACTTCTCAGAAGCTGTTCAGAAATTCTTCGGATTTATCGGAAAGTATACGGATTTATTGACACGAATGAAACGGAAGTTCACCGGACGTTTTGAAATTTCACAGACTTCTTGGAATTTTTACAGGAAGGTTCCATGGAATTTTATCGCTAATATTTCAGTAAGGAACAAAAAGCAAAGCTTTTCGAAGGCCTCGAGCCTTATTTTCACTTGGACCCTGAAAATTCTATGTTGAACAGTGCCGGAGAGAAATGCTACAATTCCAAAACAGCTGATCGATTGAAAAACACTGGCTCCGATTCCTGATTACCCTATAATATGTCTAATGCGATCAAAAATCCTCAAAATGTCTTTCATTGAACATGTTTTGCAAAGTCTTGTCTTAAAGTATGATAAAAAGCAAACTAGGTTGTGGAACCCATAAAATAGTGGCTACTTCTCCGTGGGAACCAGGTTTCCGGAATACCCCGGAAAACGAGCAAGGCGGCCAAAAATCTTCAAAACGTCCTCCGTTGAACTTGTTTTGTAAAATCTTGAAGATTGAAATGTCGCAAGCTAGCTTTCGGAACCCATCTAAATGTGGCCACTTTCCCGGAAAAACCAAGTTTTATCCCCAAAAGGTCGTCCATTGCACTTGTTTTGTGAAAGCTCGAACTTTGATATGTCGCAAACCATGTTCATTACTTATTATTTAGAGGATCCTCATCCGGAATAAAACATACCCCACTACACAAATGGATAAGACATTTAACAATACATACCTTTGAGAGATACCGGAAAGTTTTTCCACTCCCAATGCATGCAGTCAATGCTTCCTATCATTCCTGGGAAGCCTCGATCTGCATTCTCCTGTGCCAGACGAAGCTTGTCACGCTGGTTTGGTGATCGCATGTAATATTCTCCATATATTTCTACAATTGTGTGGCCGAATTCCTTAAGTGGTTCGTTCGCAGTCGATTCTCCGATTTGAATATAATCATCAGTGGCGTCTGAAGCAGTTCCGTAAGCTAGTTGGTGTATTGCTGCAGCGCATTTCTGCATACCACTCCATCCCGGTTTTCCAGCAGCATTACTTTTTAAACGGAAGTAATCATTACGTACAGTCACTCCTTCTAGCACGCGCAAAAACATGACCTTTGGCATCCGGAATCTTCGTTCGAACAAATGATCGGGATAAATACGGTGAGAAATAGTGGTCGATAATCATCTGGTGCCCCAACTCAAAGTTCCGTGGAATATTACGCCGACCTGGTAATGAGCCTCTCCGCTTCTTGGCCTCTTCGCAGTTTTCTATGGGACGGAAAGTGAATCTCGAATTAGACAATTACTATGGAGGATTCGTTCTCTCTGTTTAGATGAATTAGTTGAGTTACACCTTAACAGTAAATTTTCATAAACTTACCCTCAACCAGCTGAAAAAATAAAATTCAAATCCGTCGTATCTTCAAATTCACTGGTGATAAATTCGTACCATTCGTCAGTCATTTTGGATGTCTTTTCCTATTTCGTGACAAATCAAAATATATTTATCGTCAATTATACACAAACATTCAAGTCTTAAGGTTTAGAACAACATTTGGAACTGCTGCTGAAGAGAGGGTATGTTTGTTATATATTTCCCCAAGAGAAAAACTTATAACTGACATATGAAATGAATCTAGAACTACAACACTCCTGGAGATGCTCTTATGTCAAAATAACATACACTCCCGTTTTATTTTACTCAATTTTTGAGTACAATTGTATACTATCTATTTTTCTCACACGGAAACGTTACTCAGTTTTCGTTAAAAAGTGGATCAACTCAATTTTTGAGTAAATCCACTTTTTACGAAAACCCGGATCCAGCGTCGGCATGATTCAATGTATCAAGAAACGGAACCTACAAAAAGCAGAAAATCGCCAAACAAGGCGCAGATCAGAAGCAGCAAGGGCCCGGAAATTTTATTCGCGAGTTTTGCAGCGATCGGATGCATGTATTTTGATGGACGACGAGATCTACGTCACAGACGACTTAAAACCCCTTCTAAGTCCACAATATTACACTGTCGTCGTAGGGGATGATGTAAGCGATGCAGACAGATCAATTCAAGTGGAGAAATTTGTTCGAAAGGTGCTGGTATGGTAAGGAACATGTTCCTGCGGTATGAAGTCTTCCATTTTTACACTACCAGAACAATCAATGCAGAAATCTATCGATCTGAGTTTCTGCAGGAAAAGGTTGTTGCATCAGAATCATAGTATCCTTCCACTATTTTGACCGAATTTAGTGTCGACGCATTACGCCAAAACAACTCTCAATTGGCTCATGGAAAAGCGTATAGATTTCGTTGAGCAAGACAGCAATCTGACAAACTGCCCTCAGCTTCGGCCGGTTTTTAATGATTGTGAAGAGGGTCTAGAAAGAGAATTGTAAATCAGCTGAGAGTTTGACGATGTGCCGAAAACGTTTGGTCCAAAGAAGGCTTTTTTAAATATCCCGGACAGAAGCGTTTGGTTTGCGTCTGAAAGCTTCAACAACCCTTCTGTCGTCTTCATTGAGGATACTGTTGTCCACTTTGTTTTTTCCAGCACTCGGAACAGACGTTCTCTGTGACGTTTGATGACGCGGGAATTTCACGGTTCCCAACTTTTACTTTGATGGGTTGTGCGTTTGGAAGTGGCTCAACTGCACTATCTTAAGAGATCAATGTGGCGTGGTCCTATCATTTGGCGTGTGTATCAATTAGTCTCAGTCCAGACTTACCTCATACCTCGTTCGCCGAGCACCGCATCTTTGAATTTTAAATTTCGACATGTGATCCCTCACGATAAAGTCCACGAGCGGGCCGCTGTTTCACCAGTTCAAGTTGGTAGTCGAAGAACTAACAAAATAACACGGCATGTGATGCGATTTTGCTGAGGAAAGAGAAAAACCGGTCATCACTCACCCACCACCAGCGAGAAGATTTATAGAACGGTGCTCGATTTCTAAGACTTGTAAATTTTCTTCCGTTGATTGGGCCACCCAATCTTAGATTTATCGCGCCGGCAAAAAGAAACAGAGTCAACACACTGACAAACATACATAACATAACAAATATTTCACAGTGCAAAATATCGATGAATAATTAATATCGCCATCTGTTGAGTACATTGCGAGACTGTAGGTGGCAGTACAACGAACGAACAAGTATTTGAGCTAATCGTTATATGAGTGCACCTTATGAGTGTTATGTCTGTTTGTCTGTGATCAATGTAAAGGCAATAGTTCTAGGCAAAACAGTCAAAAGGTAGAAAGTAACATTTGTAAACAATGACTTCTAGCGTATTTTTCTGAGATCTGCTTGCTCCCACAAACAAAGTAACATCATAAACAGATACACGGAGTTATTACCTTCCCGTCGGTAGTAGATGTAGATGTTAGCAACCTGGCATTTCCAGGAAATTTACGTTTTAAGTCATTGTTTACAATTCCCGACCGTTTACAATATTCGACCTTTTGACGATTTTGTCTAGATTTCTTAGTTTACATACAATCAGGCAAATAAACTAAAGAATTTCATAAGCGTAAAGGGTCACCAACAATTGATACGTTGCGGATGCGTTGACGTAAATTTGACAGAAAACCTATAGGAAAAATCGCATCCGCAACGTATCAATTTTGGGCCAGCCATAACTTATGAATAAATTTTGTTTTGCACGACTCTGTTCTTGTACGCCTTTAGCCTTTCCTGCTTACAATTCACGCAGCAAATAGATTTGATTGCAGGTACAAACATTTGTGTCATGTTTTCGTAAAATATAATGAAACAAGCTCACTATGCAACACTAAGTTAAAACGAACCAACGAATCAATATCAGATGCGTTGGTCCTTTGATAATTGAAATCTGTGCTGATTTGTAAGATTGCCGATTGAATACATATGTATGTAGCTAGGTTCTCAAATAGGATGGGCTGCATTTTAATTGAATGTTTGCTTACTGCAATGATTAACTTGTTTGAGAGTACAACAATAAAGCTAATAGGGACCTAATGCGAACATTATTTTGATTAGAGCTTACCGCAATCAAAATAGTCAAATCGGCGCCAACATTTCAAAGGGGCGAAACTGACAAATATAAACAAATTGAGTTATTCATTAGAGTGGACAGCCAACGCCCTATTGTACAACAAATTTTCTCCAAATCTTATATAAACTATTGTTTATCATCATACTATTGACAATAACAAAAAGGCGTAATTGATTTTATGTTGATAGCTGTTATGAGTTTTGTTACGCCCTTCATTTTGTGGGTAAGCGGAAGGGCGAAACTGACTGACGGATTTGCGTTGAGGCAAAAAAAAACTTTTTCGTATTTGCATTAGTTTTTGCTGTAAAATTGCTGTTTTCTTTACTTTAGAGAATAAATTATGTCCAGAATTCTTTGAAAAGAAATCAATCCATCTTATTTTTGTTATTTTCAACAGCTTCAGAGTACTAAGAATATAGCACCGTACATAATACTCATCTATAATTGCGTGCGAGTGATTTTTATTATTGAATTTTAGATACTGCAGCTTTGCTCGTAGAGAAGAACATGTTGTCCAAAGAGAGATTCGGAATATTCGGAAAATAAAATCATTAATCAACTACTTATTATCAACATGACGCGATAATAAAAACTAAATCTTGTTTCTTACTGTTGTTATTCATGCATGTTGCTATGGAAGAATCAGGTTGAAAAAGAAGAGACATCAGTGGTGATAAATCTGACAGCTCCCATTTAAAGTATAGGACGAAACTTTTAAAATGATTCTAGAAAATTCAAATAAAATTTAATTAAAGCGGTTTGTTGTATGATGTAAGAAAAATCCAAACTACTAAATAAAGACATTTTCAGAAAAATAAAAAATAAATCAAAATAATGCCTATTCTGCAGTTTAGGTTTTTCTTGCACACAAAACCTATTAATTAAAATTTCGTTTGAATTTATTAGAAGCATTTTAAAACGTTCGTCCATACTTTAACATGGAGCGTCAGATTTATCACCACTCGGTGTCTTCTTTTTCAACGGATTCTTCTATTGATTTTTCGATGAGATATCACCACTCGTGAAATATTTTCGTTTATTGGCCTGGATCCATAGGGTCCTGAAAAAATATTCTCGCCTGGCTGAAATGACATTCTTCGAATACAGTTTCCTTCCAATTTTGATGTTTTTGACCAACTTGGATGAATTAAAGTAGTCATAGCTAATACGGCTACACTTACCAACTTAAGCTGATTGAATCCTTGATTGCAGGCTTGACCTGTTCTGCTATCGCACAATGATGATGAGTCATTTGAATTGTAATTCACAGACACTAGAAAGAACTAATTTTGTTAGTTGTAGAATGTGGAAAGAGGATGTAACTAACAAAAACTTACCTTATCATTCAGGCTTAGGTGTCCTATGCTGTAAACAGAAATCATATCCATTTAACTCGAGTAACTGCGCTGCAAATAAAACAAGACAATTTTAGCTATAATGAAATACTTGGTAAGAGGATTATTATTTACCTCTCTGTTCCAGATGAGATGTACTATTACCGGTGCAGAAGGGCGAAATTAGAAATCAAACGACAATAAGGCGACATCAGTGGGGCGAATTTGATAGTTTGTCAAACAAAAGGTACCAAATCGAAGGGCTTAACAAAAATTTGAGAAAATTAAAGGCGAAATTCGTTTTTTATGTTTTTTATGTATAAAAACGGATAGATAAATGCTTAATTACTATTGATTGGCAAGAAAGGTTCCTCACAAACGGCATTGTTCAAAAATAAGACCGTAATTGCTTTCTAACTTGAAATAATTTTATATTTTCGTTTCAGAAACTTTGATTGAGTTTTTCTCAGGATGACATCAATGCTAGTTTCGCCCTTTTCAAATGTTAGCGCCGAAATGTACATTCTAACTTATTAAAAGACCAATCTAACAGGTCAGGTCCATAACTGTAGGGACAGGATTAAAGTCCCTCTTAAAAATAAAAGCAGAAGAAGGTCCATAACAGGTCAGGTCCACTTTACAAATGCAAATGCAATAGGTCCTAAGTAACAAATATATCAATTATACACGGATACACATTTCGTCCATTTAAATAAAAAATATCGATGTTCAACTTAAAACATAAAATTCATTTAAAGTAAATAGAAAGCATGTTTCGAACGGAAATAACAGTTCTTGAATCAAATTCAAGGCTTGACAATTTCAACAATATGTTCATTGGGTAGGTCAATTTGAGCGTGTACTTCTCTAATATGAGGCCGAGGCAAAGTTTCGACGCTCGCAATATAATCCAGTCATCATTTTGATCGGTAGGTTATTTGCTATATTCAAGTAGTGAAACTTTGAGCAAACTCAAAGAACCTGGAATCTTCAGAATTCAAGCCAAATCCAAAACTTAGATACCCAAGATTCATAGTATAAATAAAATAAATTTAGAACGCAACCATTTACATCCAAAATTTGTACCTTTGTACTTATAATTGACATGTTTAAAAAATAAACACAACATGTTTTTTATTTCAAACATCGATGTCACTTGATTTTAAACATAGAATACATTTGAAATAAAGCAAGTTTATTATGTAGGATGACAAACAGTCAACATCGGCATGAATCCGATCGATGTTTACTAATTGTCAACGTGTTAATCCTAACCATCTTTACTCACTTTTGGGTAGCCATACTTCCGACGAATTTGAGTCCATCGTACTTAAATTTGTGTTGTTTAGAAATACCGTGTGGCGAGGGAGATACACTTTCAAATTCGGCTACCCAGTGTATGTATTGTTGAAATTAAAATGCTTCGAATTTGATTTAGAAATCTTCATTTTCAAGCAAAACATGCTTTCTATCTCGAGTAATTCATATTGGCCTTAAAGCCATTTTTAACCCTTATAAGGCAGTGGCAATTTGTCAAATTGTCATATTTGTTTCTCTTCAACTACTGAACATATATGGTTGATTTTTTGTCGATGACTGACTTAGGTTACCTAGAGCTTATATTTTTTTTTTGAATAGTGATTGAAAAGAAATATCTACAAGTTAAAAAGCTTTTTATTCTCGAGAAAACTGTAATTTTCAAGCAGGGGCTAAAAATTAGCTAAAATGTTCATTCAAAATGGCATTTTGGAAAATGTTTTAAATTAGATGAACAATTTCAGAATATTACCTTCAAGTTCTCAAAAACAACCAAAACTAAGTAGTAAGTAGTAAGTATTGAAAAATCTGAGCATTATATAACAATCTGTGCTAAATCATGTGCTATTGTGAACAAAAAACTAAGAATAAACGAATGATATTGGTAATAACTATAATTGCCACCAATATTTTTTGGCTTCACAGGCAGTGGCAACTATATTGCCACCAACGTTTTTTGACTTAACGGGCAGTGGCAACTATATTGCCACCTACAATTCTACATATTTTTTTGAAAGAAAAATATACGTATTCACTAATCACCGTAAGCATTGTGTTCCATATTAGTATGTGTTAATTCCTTGCTTGGTTGTCACGGCCTTATAAAGGGTTAAACAATGACTTTAAATGTCGATTTCTCTTTAAACTTGAATCACTCTCTTGAAATGAAAGCAGCATCTGGAAGAATAATGTTTGTTCTACCATATGGAGTAGATGGATATACTAGGATTCTCGTGATTCGTGAGAGATCAACTTTTTAAGTCATTGTTTACAAATGGCTTGTAGGCCCTAATCATGAATTACTCGAGCGATTTACTTTAAATAATTTTTATATTTCAAGTTGATCAGTGATGTTTTTAATTTAAATGGACGAAATTTGTATCCGTGAAGCACGGATACAAATTTCTTCTATTTATATAAGAAATATCGATGTTCAACTTGAAACATAAAAATTATGTTAACTAAAGGCACAGAGAACAGACATCCAGGCTCGAACATGTTTTCCTCAATTTACTGTGTAAACTTTTAAAAGCAAACCGTTGGAAAAACTACGCCGCCTACCCGAATAAAAATTTCTCATAGATTTACAATGGAATATATTGTAACCATACAATAGAATCTATAGTATGTACAATTAATAGTATTGTTCACATCGATAAGATGACAATAGAAGTGATTGTTACCACAATAGAATCTTATGTAAATTGAGACACCGACAATAAAAAAGGGAGGTTGTTATGTAGTTTAACTATAGAAAAAATCATTTTTTTCCTAACAAATTTGAGTCAATTACTATAAATTGTATTGTTTCACAATTGTTGAAAATCCTAGCAGATGAAGCCAATTGTAGATCTATTGTGATGACAATATTTATTTTTCATTTATCTGATTCACGAACAATATGGTTTATGGTCGGGAATAGATTTAAATGTTATTTTATATTAGTGTATTGTAATTGTATGGTTATTTTTATCCGGGTAGTCTAGGTTTCACCAAACTAAAATTCTCCTTCGAAAGCTTCAAATGATATGCAGGAGGCGCTATCATACATAATGATGATACTTTTTCTCCCATCTGTCGATTTCTTTGAAAGAATGTAAACATCAATATATTTTTGACGTAGGACTACGTCTGTGTTTTCAATACTGGGGTACACGTTCGAATTGCGAAAATTTGGAGCGTCACGAAAAATATATAGGTTTTGAACGTTAATAACTAAGTCATTCCACGATTGATTTTCAAAATGTTTGCACCAATCGATCGGAACATTTTCTACGCTTCGATATAAATATTAAAAACTATTGATTTTTAACATTCAACTATTGAAATTAACGCAAATATAAGGTGATGTCTTATAATGCCGATTTTTCAGAGTAAATTTACCAAATACACAGTACTTTGCTAGCACAGACTTCATATTTAAGAAAGGAACGTCTCCTATGCATCAGGAAAAGAAATTTAAGGGAGACACGTTGAAATTTTCCTTCAGTCTTTCAGCGATCTCAAAGATGTTGAGTCAGTGCTTGGCTACGCACCGTCACCGTAGTCACTCGTTCGCATTCACTGTCTGCTATGGAAGGTCTCTACACCGTTGGTGCTGGAGCCCCCGTCTATTTCGCTGCGGTGGTGAAATACCTGGCCGATGAAGTGCTCGAGATGGCAGGAAATACCAACCCGTGACAACGCGTCGACCAAAATCATACTACGTCACATGCAGCTGGCCATCCGCAACGACGCAGAGCTGATGAAACTTTACCGGTGTGAACATTTCACAAAGTGATGTATTTTTTAGGCTGTCCTGCTGTACAAGAAGACCGAGTGAAAAGCCCAAGTTCAAATGGAACCATGTTCTCCCCGTCAACTAAAATCCGTCCTTTTCAGGACGAACAACATAATTTGCCCATCTAAAGAGTTTGTTAATTTGAAGTTTCTCTTGCGTTCATCAACATTTACATTCCCACGCACTGGCTCAACACGGCATAGCTTTGAAGGTCGCGTCTCGCCGTAAATGGCTAAACATGTTTAATAATAATGCCATTATATAAAAACAGCACTTACATTGCAATGTCACTATGTAGTCCTACGTCAACTTTACGTACAACCCCATTGGGCTGTCCCTTCTAGTTTTTTCCTTTTTTTTCTAGTCACTTCCAGACACCTCAAAGCCAGCGCTGTTCCGTCGAAAAAAGTTAAAAGGCGAATCCGTTTACCCCGACGACTACAGTTTCTACACGTGCAAACCCAGGAGCAACGGAATCTGTTTTGTTGACGGATGTTGTGCCCGTACAGAAGGGAATATAAAATTACATCGTTTTCCGGCACAGCATGACGTCAGATTAAGGGAATGGATCCGTATTTTAAAATGCTCCAAGCTGCCTACTGTCAACTCCTAAGTTTGTAGCCTCCACTTTAAAGCTTCTGATTATATAGCAGGTAATTGAATTTCTTCTTTTCGATATTGGTACGGGGTTAAGAACGAATCCTCCAGGAATAGTGAGGGTAGTGGCAAACGGTTTGCTAAGTTGAAAGAGTTGAGAAAAGTTAGCATAGCAAGCAAAAATTACTACAAACTATTTTTAATTTATTACGAAACGAACGAAATGCATATCCTTCAGTAAGAAATCGCAATACTCAGATACATCCTGTGGATGAAACCGACGAAGATTCATCAAGTTGTACTGAAAACAGTTGTTCTAATTGCGACACACCAACCCAGGATTGTCGCGAACAACCAGAGCTTCATCATACTGCATACCACTCACCCGATCCACATGAACCGAAGGCCGTCTCTCATGAACCGAATCCCGACGAACATGCACCAGATGTAGGTCGGAACAAGGATTGTAGTTGTTTACCGATCTTGTAGGACACAAGCGGTATTATAGACAAGGACGGCCCTTCCAAATCAAATAACGTCGAAGATACACCAGATGTTGAAAGTAGTCACCCATCAATTTTGCAAGTTACAGACGTTGACATTTCGTATCAAATTAATGCCACTATCACCAAGTCGGAAATTCATGACACAAGCAGCAGAACAAAGTCTGGAAGTTTTATATTGTCATATTTGTTAGTTTCTGACAAAAAAGTCAGCATTTGGACTGGAGTCCCAACCTTGGCCTTATTAGAGGAAATTTGTCTGGCATGCAGAAATTTAGAGGTGGCATTCTATGAAAGGCAATGTGCAATGCACACCACCGATCGCGTGATTCTCACGCTTGCCAAACTGAAACAGAATCTTACTTATGAGACCCTAGGCACGCTATTTTGTATATCGGGGAAGACGGTGTCCAACTATTTTGGTTATACCATTCAAATACTGCCTAGAGTATTGGCTCCATTTGTGTATTGGCCATCGAAAAACGAAATTTTAAAAAACATTCCCTTATGTTTCCGTGATAAATTTCCTAATGTTACGATTGTGCTTGATTGTACTAAAATTGCAGTGGCAACACCTAAATGCCTCAATTGTCGCATTTCATGTTACTCCAACTATAAAGGGCGACGTACAATCAAATTTCTAATCGGCGTTACTCCCGCTGGCTTGATGTCGTTTATTAGTAATGCGTATACTGGAAAATCTTCAGACATGTTTATTTTCAACCAAGAAGAGCTAATAAAACGTTTGGAAGCACACCGTGACGAAGTAATGGTAGACAAGGGAATCTCCATTCAAACGAATGTCTCGCCAATCATAAAGTTGCATATTCCTCCTTTTATGAGGAATGAAAGATTGACGGCAGATGAAGCCAGTAGAAATGAAGCCATAGCCAGAGCCAGGATTCACGTAGAGAAGGTTATCCAGAAGATGAAAATCTTCAATATTTTAACCGAATGCATTAGTCCATCCACCCTTGGTTATATTGATGATATTACACTTATAATTTGCGCAATTGTTAACCTAAGTCCACCAGTGCTTGCTGATGATAAGTTCTAAATATTTGCATTCCTTCCTTGATTAAATGTTTGATACCTGTTTATTTACATGAAATAAATAAAGTTATAAAACAGTACAATGTATTACGTATTATTTCTTTTCATATACCGTACCGACTAAAGTTTTGGAATCATATATAAGAGTATTTCAACGCCCAGCATGAATATTACATCACAAATTAAAAATACATGGTTTTCATTTGTAAAAAAAAAACAAATTAATGACATGTGATCTAATTGCATTAGTATTATTTAACACAGTATTATTTAATGAGTTTTGGTAGCATTTTGTCAAAGTATAATGGTTTCAGCTTATTTACGACTTTTTCGACGAATTCTGCGTTGTAAGATACTTCAACAACAGCAAAGTGATTATCTTTCTGAGAATAAATAATGAAATCACAGGTTGTGCAGTTTGTTATCCACATATTTATTTGAATTTGGCAGTAATATGTATCGTTTTGATTGAGCTCAAGTTTGTTGGAACTATCAATGAATTTCATGTATCTTTTTACATTTTGAGATTGCAGAATACAAAACTTGTATCTCCATCGACGGGACATTTGATCTCCAAGATACACCTGCCAACAGTTCAACTCCATCTGGTGATCCTGCAATCCAACTTTCAGCCGGATGAACTACTAGGCCACATTTCTTAACCAATGGATTGCGTTTCTTTTTATAGCACTCAAAGGCCTGGCATTCTGCTTTTTTGCCATACTTTACCGCTCGAATCTGCAGTGGTTTAGCATGCCAGTAATTATGAATTTTTTTATCCCAATCAGGCTTCTTGTTGTTGAGGTATGTGCATAGTTTGTAACAAGAACTTGCAGTAATTCTCGTTGACCTGTGAACCAGCCATTCATTGGAGTCTTGTTCCTCAGTCGATAAAGCTATGTTTACAGACCGAAGTTCATCCACTGAAATGTTTTTTTCGTAGTATTGATGGTGCTGCTCGTCAGGGAAACGGCAAGGTGTCGTTCACCAGTCAGTGACGACAAACAATTTAAAACGTCTTGCTTTGAACAGAACATTTCAGAAACGGGTTCTTTTGCTGCTGATTGCAGTGCCCTATTGGGGTATATCATAGGCTCGTTCATGTATCGTCCATGTATATGCTTGTAAGCTGCTGAATTCTTGGAAACGGTAAGATACACATAATGAATACGCACCATAATGAATTATTCACCAATTGCTTGGGAGTTGGTGCGCAGCACATATCGCGAACACGTTTTGCTCACCAGGGGACTGATTTTTGAGCCTTAGACGTACCCCATGCTTGGGATACATCGGTGCAGGTTAGGTACTCGAGCCGTTTATATCGGAATAAGCAGTTGAATCAGGTTTTTGTTAAATTCAAGGTGCGTATTAATAAAACAAAGTACAGTCAACATTCCTATAGTAAATCAGGTTAACCCATTTACGCCCGAATTATTTCACACTATTTTTTCAGGAGCACTGTTGTGATGACATAATTGGAAGCAGTTTTCAATAGTCACGAATGTCCCATGATGCCTTCATGTTCATCGTTGGACAAACTTGAGTTTGATTTTTTCGGATAGATAACATGGGACAATAATGCGTAGAACGGAAATATAGGAATCTGGTAGAAACGAATCTGTTCTACAGGAATTTTGACTGTAGTTAGTGATTTTATACTTACTTTTCTATGTAGAGGAGGCAGGCAATAAGATCCTTACATTTGGTAGTGCCAGCTTTGCAAGAGCATCTCAGTATCCATTCGGATATTTTAGAACACAACATCATATCGATTTTATGAGGAGCCTGGCCGGGATGAGAGCTTTGCGTTTCGCAACCGGTAATGTACACACCACGTGTATCACATTTCCGGTATCCAAGGCAAACAACGTGGTTGGCGTTGAATACTGCGAACCCTTCCTTGATAGGCCGCACCGATTCTCCCACGTAATCCAGGATGTCTAGTATAGTCACATCTACGTCCCGTTCTTCACCTATTGGAAAATTAAGTAGAATTGTTGAGGTTATTTCCCCAGAGGAAATACAAACCGGATCGAATTTATCGATGGATAGGTGAAGAAATTAAATTTTAGCTTCAATTAGCGTAATGTTGCTTTTGATACGCACTGGCATAACCTGAATCTGAAATGAAATCCGGATCTCAATTTACGATCTGAAGATTTGCTAAAATGTTTAAATAGTATGTAAAACAGAATAATTGATCTGTTTATGACCTTGTCCACTGGGTTCCATTGCAGGGAAAGGTTGGATTCACGAAAAAAAAACCGAAATTATTAGACCGCCCGTTTAATTTGCACACGCACAAATTAAAACCATCATTACTTTCGTAGTTCCTGAATTCGAATGCAGGGGTCTCCGTATAACATTTAGTTTTGCTTTTGAAGGCGAATTGACAGACTATCAATTCTCGAGGCGGGCAAGTGGCGCCATCAACATACGATTCACCAAAACTAACGGAAACGAGCTGTGATTTTAAAATGGCAGTTACAGAAATTTACACACGGTGGGCACTCCAGCTTGGATGTCTGTTCTCTGTGCTAAAGGGTTCAATTATTCTAAACAGTGTAGTTCCAGTTTAACCGAAACTGAGTTGTTTTCTACTCAGTTTTGAGTAATTACAAACTTGCGTGTACGATTGGCAGTTGCCCTAATAAAAACTCGTCGAAATCATCTCTGTGACATATATTTTATAATACTTACACAGAAAAACCAAACAATCCAAAATTAGGTCATTTTCAGCAAAGTAAAACCAGTCATAATTGAGTTGTTGAAGAAGTATCCAATTCTGAGTATTTCGGAAAGACTCAATGCTGAGTGAAATTAACTGTTTGTTAGAATCGAATCGACAGTAAAAATAATCCAAAATTGAGCTTTCTTTTTTGAAAATATTATTTGAAAATCTGCTCTAGTGAACTTTTGTTTTCTTAATTAATAATAGAAAATATATATTTAAATAAAATAAAATGTATTTGATTACATTTTCGAGTACATTAGAACACTCTTTATTTGTTATGTACACTGGGGACATTTCAGAGGTATGGCTGGTTTTTTGCTCGTGGTAATTTGGTGTACCGAGCGAATGTGTTCCTTCAACACCTTGAACTTGCCATTGATGGCTTCTTCACACTCATCAATGCAGGCATGCCTAAAATTTCAAAGCGACAAGAATAAAAATAGGCACTTGAATAAATGAAATAATTACACTTACCGGTTTTTTTTGTAGCTTCCCGAGTCCATAATTGTTTGCCCATTTGTAGGCACCTCACTCGCGTTAAATTTTAAACTGGACACTAGGACAATTTAAAACTAAACACTAGAAACGGTACGAAAAAAACAAATTTCCTTCCACCATTGTTGATTGAATGGCCTTCAAAAATTTTCAGCCAAAACAAAGTTACAGCCCAACACTCCGATTTGGATAGTTTCGCGAAAGACGCCCTCGCGTACATTGAAAACATACTTCTCTTAAAATACCTTGCTTTAGGTAAAATTAACTTTTTCAATCATACTTCAGGGTTGAGTTAAAACTACCTACCAGTGAGAACAAAATTATATCCAAGATAGTAGTCCTATCAGAATACTTAATTTTGAGTACTTTCACACTTTATTTTGGATAGTTTGAGTTCTCCGTGTAGCACATCAACTTGAACTGAAATATATTTATAGTTTATAAACAAAGTGATAGCAAGATGGACCAACTATGGTCTTAGCCGTCACCAGACAACAGCAAACAAAAACAAAAAAAAACAAAGTGTTAGTTTTAATATTTTCCTTGGTTGTCTTCTTTCGAAAACAATTTGAAAATAACAATCGCTTCTGAATGAGTTACAATCTTCATAAAGAATATTCTTCAAAATGGAATTTTACGCTACTATATGTCGATTGTGCGAATCTCCGGTTCAAATTGGAAACAGTGCCGATCTGTTTTCCAGCAACAACAAGCATTTACTGGCGAAGATTCAAGCTTGTATCAATGTTAAGGTAAATATATTATCTTGCCGCTAATAGTTTCTGATCAATTTTCCATAACGCATCTATCTTCATCTAGATAAACGTAAACGATGATTTGCCAAAGCACATTTGTGGCCGCTGTAATCGGAAACTACTTCAGGCATATAACTTCAAGATACAGAGTGAAATAACAGATGCCAAGCTGCGGTGCGAGATCGAGAACTTGGGAAAACACGGCGAGAATAGAGATGAGTCTCAGCCATTCGAATACGGCCGATTTATATTGCCACAAGAAGTATCTAAGCAGGATGTGATCCTGGCGTCTGAGAAAGTCTATGTAAAAACAGAGCTAGTGGAAGACGAGGATTTTTGTTTGATGGCGGTGGAGACACAGCTGGAAGTTGAGGAGGATTGCGATGAAAAAATTCCAAAGATGAGGGCAGTAGTTCACAGGAATCTGAAAGTGAGGACGACAACGATACAGTAGTAACGAAAAAGAATGAATGCCTAAAGCCGAGCCAGGTAGTTATAAGGACTAACAACATTTGCGATGTCTGTGGGGTAAAGTTCGATAAGCGTTCGGATTTGAGCAATCATAGAAGAGTTAAGCATCCTATGCACTTGTACCAGTGCAAGCAGTGCCCTAAGACATTCTCGAGAAAAAGATATTTGTTAGACCACGAAGTAGCACATACTGGCGTTCGAACTTATGAATGCACGCATTGCGATAAGAAATATTTTACTTCATCAGGGCTGAGGAGCCACTTGCAAGATCACGGCGACAATTTACCGTACGTTTGTGATAAGTGTGGCAAGGGGATATGGAACGGAAAGTAAGCTGCGCATCCACTATGCAGTGCATATCGAAGTTAGGGACTTCGCCTGCGATTTATGCGACAAGGCTTTCAAGACACTCTCAGTCTTGAATTCGCACAAAACCACTCACCTACCCCGGGGGCAACAGAGAAAGCGAACACCGAGGAAGAAAAAGGATTACGTATGTCAATACTGTGGAAAAGTTTCCACACATCCTGGGATTCATAATATGCACATGAGAACACATACGGGTATGATTGTAAAAGTATGTATGACAATCTCTAACCATTGTAATCTCCACAGGTGATCAACGTTTCGAATGTCATGTCTGCCTTAAACGTTTTACTTCGTACGGTTCGCACAAGAAGCATCTGCTGGTCCATACCGGAGAGAAACCATACGAATGCCAGTACTGCCAGAAAGCATTCCGCCAGAAGCATCACATGAGCACGCACATCCGGGGAGTGCACACGAAGGAAAAACCCTACAAATGCAAATTTTGTCCGCGTGAATTTGCCACCCTGGGAAATATGAGGGAGCACGAAAAAAGCCACGGAGAATCCGGTAGGAAACAAGCCAACCCACCGGATTTTGGACTTTTCCTGGCTGAAGCCACTGAGGCTGGGACTGGTAGTTGTTAAAAGGGTAAATTAGACGTACCGGAACTTGTACAATGCATCGAGAACTGTTCATAAATTGGGAAATATGACCTGATGGAGCCTCTATGTAGAGGACACGAAGATCACTAGTCATAAGCGTTGTTTGCTATCCGCTGAGCTCAACAGGTGAGTATTATTCAGATTACGATGTCACTGCAAGAAGAATCATATTACAAACTCATGGCCTTTCATTTATATCACTACCAACATGTGTTCAAGTCGTTTACCGTTTGCTTATATGCCGTCTCCTCCATCGGTTCCACTCCTTGTCCACTCGAGCATATCCTTCAGTTTCCTAGAAAACTAAATATGATGTTACTTATCATGATTACTCAGGTTGCTGTCGTTTAAACAACCATAACGGTTAAAAGATCAAAAGTAATTGCAAACATTTATTCCTGTGACATAAAATTTAAAACTGATCCTGCTGAGAGCAAATTTAAAAGTCAATTTGCTGTAAAGTTTTTCCTGTTGATATCAAAATAAGTATTCCACTTGATGTTCTTGTTGAGAAACAATTATGAATCTAAGCATGCCTAGTCCTGCCATGAATGTATCCTAGAAATCTAATAAAACTTTCATTGTATTGTCAACCACCAACCAGTACAGGTGTTCAATTAGTTTGCTCTGCTAATAGGTTATGGGCCCAGTCCGACCTAAATCTTAGTCTTTTTTTTTTCTGGAAGTTGTTCAAGACAAGTCTTCAAGATGGGAGATGATGAAAAGTTCCTGCGAATCAAGCCTTTTGATGGTACGAATTTCAATAACTGGCGATTCCGGATTCTGGCGTTTCTGGAGCAGTTAGAAGTTGTACACTGTGTCGAGAAGGAACCTAGCGAGGAAGATGGGAAATCCTGGAGACGGATGCGGCTGCAGTCAAGCAAGAAAAAGAGCAGAAAAAGGCAAAGCGAAAGAAGGAAGACAACAAGTGCCGGTCGGTGCTCATTTGTGCTGTTGCAGATAGTCACCTTGAATATATCAAGGACAAGAAGACTCCGCAAGAAATTTGGGATGTGCTGCACGAAGTTTTTGAGCGAAAAAGTATCACGAATCGATTCATACTCAAGCGGAAGCTGCTAGAGATGAAGCCTGACGATCGAATGAATCTCGAACTTATGACTAGAACAACTTATGACTATGACTTATGACTAGAACAACTAAAACTACTATTTACAAATTTACAAAGCGATTTGGAAACTATGATAAGCATAGCGATCATTCCGGCCACGTTGAAACAGTCACACTGCTTCAATATCTCACAATACTTATTCTCATACAACAATCTCTCTCTTGGAATCGGCGAACTTCGGGAAAACGAACACGATGACGGGACGTCTAACACGATCGTTGATCTCACACATCGGTCGGATGGTGCATGAATCGTCTCATTCAGTACATTGATTAGATGAATGAACGAAGTTCGAACTTGTACAATGAAGCGATAAGTAGAATGATGAGCTGTGAAATAAAAGACCCGGTAGAACGCACAGGAGACAATAGAAATGTTGGAACGCTAATCACCTGATTGCTGTTCAGATAGGCGTCGAGCAGGTTTCGGACTGCTCTACCGATCTTTGTAGTTTCTGCTTGCTCATTGGGGATCGTTGTGTAGGTTGATGACGGTAGTAGGGCGATTTTGGCGACTGGTCGTACTACGCTGTCTGAAGTGGCAGTTTTCATACTAACTACCCGAACTATTCCGTCTTTACCGGGATGGAGTTTGATGATACGACCCAGAGGCCATTGCGCTGCTGGTAAATTTTCGTGCTTTATTATCACAATCTGTCCGAGTTGAATTTTCACCGGTGTATTGCATCCTTCCTTGGTACGTGATTGTAGTTGAGAAAGATATTCCGGATACCATCGGTTCCAGATACGCTGAAACAGCTGTTGTGTTCTGTGCCAGTGGTCTAGACGATTATTCGGTGTTTCGACAATGTTCACCTCCGGGACTGCTTGCAGGTTTGACCCAACAAGAAAGTGACCTGGAGTTAACACTTCAAGGTCAGCTGAATCGGGCGGAATCGGAGTCAAAGGACGAGAATTCAAACACATTTCGATTTGTGCAAGCAATGTGTTCATATCCTCAGGGCTAAGTGATGTGGAACCAATTTCTCGCAAAAGATGATGCTTACAAGATTTTACGGCTGCCTCCCACAATCCTCCAAAATGTGGAGCGCGTGGTGGAATAAATTTCCACTGGATTTCATGATCTGCGCACCAACTAAAGATCGAATCTCGATCATTGTCGTTGAGCTTCAACATATCATATATGCGATGGAGTGAATTGGCTGCTCCCTTGAAAGCAGTCCCATTGTCGGAATGGAGTTCTCGGATGCGGCCACGACGAGCAACAAAACGACGTAATGCAGAAAGGAATGTTGGCATAGAAAGGTCTGACCCAGCTCAATGTGAACGGCTCTCGTGGCATAGCATACGAAGATCGCAATATATGCCTTGACAGGCGCACGATTACGAACTGTGGACTTAAGGTATACTGGGCCACAATAATCGACGCCACTTATAGAGAATGGACGAGCTGGTACGACACGAGAAGTTGGTAGATCGGCGGTGCTTTGCTTAACGAGAATCGGCCTTGTGCGAAAGCATTTGTTGCATTCCAAATTCCAAATAAGTGGCGCCAATTTCTTCGTGATGAAGTTAGACATCGCCGCTGAATCGAGAAGAGCTCTTACATGAATTTCCTTACCATGCTTGTCAATAATAACCAGAACAACCGTTTCCAGTAGGACCGTACTGTGGTGTGATTGAACGGAGAGGTTCACTTCGGGTGGATTCAGCGATCCAGTGGTCCCCACGTTCGCAGACGTGGATGGAATGAGTGGTTGTGGAGTAGAATTTAACAAATTGGCAGGACTTGATTTGGTTGCAGGGTTCGGTATGGCCTTTGGAGAAGAAACTTGATCATGCAACAACGTGTGGTGTCTAGAATGGCACGTTCTGCACGAAAACTTGGATTTGCATATCTTCGCTTGATGATTGGGACGAAAGCAGTTCCAACACAAGCTTCGCTGAGAGATCAGTTCTCGACGTTGTTTGACGTTGAGGTTGGCAATGGTCGGATATTGATAAAGTTGGTGTTTCTGTGAGCAAGCATGGCATTGTAAAGGGCTCGGATTTGATTCGTTCGCAACAGTGTTTGCAATAGACTTCACTGAGAATGATTTCTTCGGAATAGCACCGACCACCTT